>CM056448.1:3070642-3075642 GCA_029783895.1 Triplophysa bombifrons
CACCCTCTGATCGCAATATACTGGTGAAACGGTTGGTCGATTGAACACGAGGGTTTTTCTTTGTTTTGTCTGTACTGTACTGTTTTATCACCGCCGGGTTTGAAAGTGTAAGATGGGGAATTCTATTTCAAGGCTACTGCCGGGCGAAACCCCAGTCGCATTTATGTACAGAAATAATCAGGGGTTTTATACAGATCCATATGTTAGCAATATCGCAGGATGGTCGGAGGGAATAAAACCGAAAATTGATATGCCCTATCCGAGGAAGGTTCATTTTCTGATGAGTGTATGATACACAAACCCTTGCCAGACACAGACTTCTCCCTCTGCACCATCACTGCCGATAAAACCAAGAGAGATAAAACCAAAAGAGATCAAACCGGAAAAGTTAATTGATAAACCTAATGTAACTACAAACCCTCAAAATTCAATGGTTTGGGTACGCGCTGGAAACGGGAAATATGTGTCCATTTTGCAAACCCACATGCGTTGTTTTGGAAACTTTTAAAGATGTTGAAATATTTTTCTGGACAGATAAGAGTGTTTCTGATAAATGTCTAGGGAGTCAACAGGTCTTATCTTTGAAACAGGCAGCAAGAGAGACTCAGCTGCTCAATTTTTGTGCGTTTTAAGAAAGCATGGATTGAAGATTCTAAATTGCCATTGAATAATGCCTCTGTTTTTTTAGCACTCCGTTAAATAACATGAATCATAAGCAAGCGCAATTGATCAGAATAACGACTTCAAACTTGCATGATATGACTTTAGAGAATGTTTATAGGCTATCCGGGAAAAAGGAACATTGAACAAACGTCTGTAAATCCGCAATTCCCGCATCCTAGAAGAAGTCAGAAATAATCTCCTTTCATTGCGGAAGGAGGGGCCATTACAACGAGATTGCAGACTGCACAAGCCGACTTCTGGTGAGACGCACACACAACAGCACACACCACAGAGCAAACATGAGAACACGGGTCCACCAGTAAATCTTTTAGGTCATGATATGATGCATAAATTAGGTGGATATTAAGTTTACTGATAACAAGGTTGTTTTTTCCTTTCTGTCTAGTTTACAGGCATCCGTCGATCCTCTGCCTACAAGTGGACTGATAAGCGACTCAAGGGTATCTGCCTCCGGTGGCAGCATGCCTACAAGGGGGGACACCATGATTAACCCTTTGTTATGGTCTCAGTTCAGGGATGAAACTGGTTTCATTGATATGGAACCTTATCGGGCTAAACTCAAAACAAACAAACCTGTCTACATTAAACAATACCCTTTGTCTAAAGATAAGGAACAAGGCATTCAACATTTGATTGAAAATTTTGTCAAACAAGGTGTCCTCGAACAAACACATTCACCATATAACACACCAATTAATCCTGTTATGAAAGCTGATGGGAAAACTTGGAGATTAACTCAAGATTTAAGAGCAGTTAATCAGTTAATCATACCACTCGCACCGATTGTGCCTGATGTTTTGACTGTTATGAATTCTGTGCCACATTCGCACAAGTATTTCACAGTAATTGATTTGTGTGCAGCCTTTTTCTCTGTACCTGTACACCCAGATACTCAGCCTTTGTTAGCATTTACATTTAAGGGGCAGCAATATTCGTGGAAACGCCTTGCTCAGGGCTATGTAGACTCACCCGCTGTCTTTTCTGCAGAAGTGCACAGAACTTTGGCCAAAATGAATGATTTGCCTTCAACAGTGTGTGTGCTTCAGTTTGCAGATGACATACTCGTGACGGGGGAGACTGAGGAGGACTGTGAAAAAGCATCTATAATTGTTTGCAATGTACTTGCCGAAACAGGTTTCAAAGCTTCGAAAGAGAAACTGCAATGGGTCAAAACTAAGGTAACCTATTTGGGACATGTGCTGATGCAGGGTCTCAGAGCAATATCCACAGATAGGGTCCAGCTGATCAGAAAGGTTAAGTCCCCACGAACAGTGCAGCAGCTACAAAGCTTTCTGGGACTAATTAACTATTGTAGACAGTGGATACCTGACTGTGCGATTCACGATAGGCACCTGAGGGGTCTGATAGATCACAAAGCTCCGCCAAACACAGCATTGGAGTGGACTGCGGAAGCTGATGAACATTTCAATGCTTTGAAGGAAGCCATCACGACAGCACCAGCATTGGGCCTGCCGGACTACACAAAACCTTTTCACTTGCATGTTAGGGAGACAGAGGGTGCAGGTCTGGGTGTCCTATTGCAAGGGCAACATATAGGCCAGTTGCATATCTGTCTAAAAAGTTAGATAACATAGTCACAGGTATGCCAGCATGTCTTCGTGCGGTGGCTGCAGCGGCTCTGATTGTACAGATGGCTGAGAAAACTGTGCTGTCACACCCTTTAATATTATATGCATCCCATCAGGTTGGGGTAATCTTGCACAACATGCAAACACAACACATGACAGCGCAACGACGCTCAGGTTACGAGGCTACTCTGTTGGCAACGAAAAATCTTAGCATTCAAACAACAGCAAACATTAATCCCGCTTTGCTGGGTTTTTTGGGTATGGTAGACATGGCAGATTTTGATGTTGAACATGATTGCATCGTTGAACTGACCACCTCTTACTCTTCTAGGTTCGATCTGTTGGATACGCCCCTAGAGGGGGGAGAACACATTTATGTTGATGGGTCTTGTTCAAAACCATCTGACGGTGTCTACCTCTGTGGCTACGCTGTGGTTTCTGAGTCAGGAGAGGTAAAAGAAGCATTTGCTTTAGACTACAATTCGGCCCAAGCTGCAGAGTTGATAGCATTAATACGGGCCTGTGAGCTGATGACAGGAAAGAGAGTAACAATTTATACAGACTCCAAGTATGCGTGGAGTGTTCTTCACCATTATGCCAGAATGTGGGAAGCGAGAAGTTTTAAAACTGCTGATGGAAAACCAATAGCACATGCAAATCTGATAGGACAGTTAACTGAAGCAGTTCAGCTTCCGCTCGAAGTGGCCATAGTAAAGGTCAAGGGTCACGCTTCGGGGGAGGATGAACAGACTATAGGTAATAGGAGGGTTGAGAGACGCCGCAAAGGCAGCAGCCCAAGCTCAGATTAAATAACCATTTCATCCAAAGGATGAAACACATGTAGCAATGACAGTGCACATAACGAATGTACCCGACATTGATATCAAATTCCTACAAAGTCAAACAACACAGGGAGACTTAGAGCACTGGAGAAAAAATCTTTGCACTCCTGACAAGGGAGGGATTATTCGAGATGGACAGGGTAGAATAGCACTACTGAAATTAGGGTTAATTATCCTAATTAGACATTACCATGGGTTATCTCACACCAGTTGTGCAAAAGTAGTTCAAGCAATTAATCAATTGTATTGTATAGCCGATGTTCACAGAACAGCAAAGCTTGTTTTGGATGCATGCTTAACATGTGCTCAGGTAAATCCGCACAAATCAGCTAAGCACGATGCATTGACACATCCGGAAGCTCCATTTCAACATTTACAAATTGATTTTACGCACATGCCGCCAATAGGTAACTTAAAATATATTTTGGTAATTATTGATCGATTCTCAAAGTGGCCTGAAGCATTTCCATGCAAAGGAAGATGCTAGAACATATTGGAATCGGACAACGGGACGAGTTTCACGTCAAAGGTAACACAGCTCTTAGCAAAAGCGTTGTCTATTGATTGGCATTTTAATATTCCTTATCATCCGCAAAGTGCAGCAGTCGTGGAGAGATGTAATCGAACACTTAAAACACGACTAACAAAAGCTGTACTCGATACAGGAAGGAAGTGGGTTGATTTATTGCCTGCAGTCTTGGCAGAAATAAGAATGACCCCATCTTCAACGACAAAATTTTCACCGTTCGAGGTACTAATGGGTAGACCTTTCCCGACCCCGTGGGTCAAAGGCCGGTCTGGGATTTCTTGTTTAGGTGATCTTCAGGTGATCCAGGAAGACTACGTGACCTCCCTAGTCGAAAAGTTAAATTCGATATGTGCTGATGTTTCTTTGTGCCTTCCTCTTCCCTCAGAAAACCCTACCCATAACTTTGTTCCAGGACAAAACGTTCTTGTGAGGAGTCTGAAGCAAACAAAGGTTGGAGAACCAAAGTACCACGGACCAGCAACTGTGATTGCCGTCACACGGACAGGAGTTCTGACGGACTACCAGCCACAGTGGATACACGCTTCCAGACTGAAGTTGTGTTCTTCAGGAGAGCAGGCAAGCTCCAATTTAACATAGAATCTCCACAGGGGATTCACCTTACTACATCTCAGGGTAGAGAAAGCACTGACTAAGCTGAGGACAGAACTACCTTTTGTGAGGTGGGGGCCACCCAAAGCAAGAAGATAGGAGGCCCATTGAGCCAACAGTGCTGACTCCGCTTCCCCTGAGGTGCATTAAGGGCCAAATTGAAATAAAAGGTGTTATTCCAACAGTTTCCTATGGAATTCTTAGATATCAATTCCTACACTGCGTGCACACTAGCGGAAGCCCTTATTGTGTTCGGCCCAGATCTTCTTAACGCAGTAAAAAACGACCATAGGAATTGCCCCTGACCCAACTAGAGTGGTGCTGCAACGTCCAATACCAGGTAGCCTAATTGTGTATGCTTTCAGGCTAGAAGGGGGGGAATTAGTTGCAAGCAAAAGAGATTGCCCACATTCACAATGATAGAACCTAACAGGCCGTGGCACCCGTTCAGGCAGCCAGGTATGTGTGGACCGCGTGGAACAACGATTATTCTAACACTAATAAGTATAATAATCACTGGTATAATCCTAAATCAAGAAATAAAAGTAGAGAGAAATGAAACTCTCGCCACACGGCCAAAACGAGAAGTAGATGAAAGTTTCCCTGATAAAGAGACGATCAAGGTCACTCTTAGGGCAGGCAGCAGCGCGAGCTTCCTTTGTGACCCAATATCTTTAACCATGGGAGCAGCTGGCAATACAGAAGCAGTTAGGGAACAATTCGGAGAGAGTCTGTATATATGCAAGG
>CM056448.1:3080642-3101635 GCA_029783895.1 Triplophysa bombifrons
TTAAGGACAGCAATATTCGTGGAAACGCCTTGCTCAGGGCTATGTAGACTCACACGCTGTCTTTTCTGCAGCAGTGCACAGAACTTTGGCCAAAATGAGTGATTTGCCTTCAACAGTGTGTGTGCTTCAGTTTGCAGATGACATACTCGTGTCGGGGGAGACTGAGGAGGACTGTGAAAAAGCATCTATAATTGTTTGCAATGTACTTGCCGAAACAGGTTTCAAAGCTTCGAAAGAGAAACTGCAATGGGTCGAAACTAAGGTGACCTATTTGGGACATGTGCTGATGCAGGGTCTCAGAGCAATATCCACAGATAGGGTCCAGCTGATCAGAAAGGTTAAGTCCCCACGAACAGTGCAGCAGCTACAAAGCTTTCTGGGACTAATTAACTATTGTAGACAGTGGATACCTGACTGTGCGATTCACGATAGGCACCTGAGGGGTCTGATAGATCACAAAGCTCCGCCAAACACAGCATTGGAGTGGACTGCGGAAGCGGATGAACATTTTAATGCTTTGAAAGCAGCCATCACCACAGCACCAGCATTGGGCCTGCCGGACTACACAAAACCTTTTCACTTGCATGTTAGGGAGGCAGTGGGTGCAGCTTTAGGGGTCCTGTTGCAACTGCATGGCTCAACATATACAGTTGTGTTCAAAATTATTCAACCCCCACTGAAATTGATTGTTTTGGTCGGTTTGACATTGATTATGATCATTCAGTCATCCTGCTTACAATTAAATCAAAGAGCCACGTGTAGGTCAGACAAATATAACATAACATTTATAATGAAATAACCACAAATGTCTTTTCTGAGCTCACATCATTATCAGTTTTATTCAACCCCCAAGTGACATTCAATCTTAGTACTTAGTACAACATCCTTTTACAGTTATAACAGCTTTTAAACTTGAAGCATAGCTTGACACAAGTGTCATGCAGCGATCTACGGGTATCTTCGCCCATTCATCATGGGCAAAAGCCTCCAGTTCAGTCACATTCTTAGGCTTGCGCACTGCAACTGCTTTCTTTAAGTCCCACCAGAGGTTCTCAATCGGATTTAAGTCTGGTGACTGCGATGGCCACTTCAAAATGTTCCAGCCTTTAATCTGCAACCATGCTCTAGTGGACTTGGAGGTATGCTTGGGATCATTGTCCTGTTGAAAGGTCCAACGTCTTCCAAGCCTCAGGTTTGTGACGGACTGCATCACATTGTCATCCAATATCTCCTGGTACTGAAGAGAATTCATGGTACCTTGCACACGCTGAAGCTTCCCAGTACCTGCAGAAGCAAAATAGCCCCAAAGCATGATTGACCCCCCGCCATGCTTCACAGTAGGCAAGGTGTTCTTTTCTTCATAGGCCTTGTTCTTCCTCCTCCAAACATAGCGTTGATCCATGGGCCCAAACAGTTCTAATTTTGTTTCATCAGTCCACAGAACACTATCCCAAAACTTCTGTGGTTTGTCCACATGACTTTTGGCATACTGCAGTCGACTCTTCTTATTCTTTGGGGACAGCAAGGGGGTGCGCCTGGGAGTTCTGGCATGGAGGCCTTCATTACCCAGGGTGCGCCATATTGTCTGAGCAGAAACTTCAGTACCCACATCTGACAAATCTTTTCTCAGTTCCTCAGCAGTCACACGGGGACTTTTCTCCACTCTACGCTTCAGGTAGCGCACAGCAGTCGAAGTCAGCATCTTCTTTTTGCCACGACCAGGTAGCGTTTCAACAGTGCCCTTTGCCTTGAATTTGCGAATGATGCTTCCTATGGTGTCTCTTGGTATGTTTAACATCTTTGCAATCTTCTTATAGCCATTGCCCTTCCTGTGAAGAGTAATCACCTGTTCTCTTGTCTTCCTGGACCATTCTCTTGACCTCACCATGTTTGTAACCACACCAGTAAATGTCTAGAAGGAGCTGAGTATCACAGTCATTTTAAAGCTGCCTAATTGGTGCTTATTAGGCTTTATTGCTGCTCCCTGATATCCACAGGTGTTTTCAATACCTGACTGAAAACACTTCATTGAACCTCTGTTCTTCAGAGTGGTAGTCTTTAAGGGGTTGAATAATTATGTCAATGAAGAATTCACAAAAGAAACATTTACTACTGTATTACAAAACTAATTGATGTCATTTTAGTTGCATATGGTTCTTTAAGAAGTCCTTGTAGGATTTCATTCTGAATACAATTACAAATGTACACTAAATTCCCTAAAACCATTTACAGCATTGGGGGTTGAATAATTTTGAACACAACTGTAGACCAGTTGCATATCTGTCTAAGAAATTAGTCACAGGTATGCCAGCATGTCTTCGTGCTGTGGCTGCAGCTGCTCTGATTGTACAGATGGCTGAGAAAACTGTGCTGTCACACCCTCTAATATTATATGCATCCCATCAGGTAGGTGCAATTTTACACAACATGCAAACACAACACATGACAGCGCAACGGCGCTAAGGTTACGAGGCTACTCTGTTGGCATGAAAAATCTTAGTATTCAAACAACAGCAAACATTAATCCTGCTTTGCTGGGTATTTTGGGTATGGTAGACATGGCAGATTTTAATGTTGAACATGATTGCATCTTTGAACTGACCACCTCTTACTCTTCTAGGTTCGATCTGTTGGATACGCCCCCAGAGGGGGGAGAACATATTTATGTTGATGGGTCTTGTTCAAAGCCATCTGACGGTGTCTACCTCTGTGGCTATGCTGTGGTTTCCGAGTCAGGAGAGGTAAAAGAAGCATTTGCTTTAGACTACAATTCGGCCCAAGCTGCAGAGTTGATAGCATTAATACGGGCCTGTGAGCTGATGACAGGAAGGAGAGTAACAATTTATACAGACTCCAAGTATGCGTGGAGTGTTCTTCACCATTATGCCAGAATGTGGGAAGCGAGAAGTTTTAAAACTGCTGATGGAAAGCCAATAGCACATGCAAATCTGATAGGACAGTTAACTGAAGCAGTTCAGCTCCCGCTCGAAAAGGCCATAGTAAAGGTCAAGGGTCACGCTTCGGAGAGGATAAACAGACTATAGGCAACAGGAGGGCTGATGACGCCGCAAAGGCAGCAGCCCAAACTCAGATTAAATCACTATTTCATCCAAAGGATGAAACACATGTAGCAATGACAGTGCACATAACGAATGTACCCGACATTGATATCAAATTCCTACAAACTCAAACAACACAGGGAGACTTAGAGCATTGGAGAAAAAATGTTTGCACTCCCGACAAGGAAGGGATTATTCGAGATGGACAGGGTAGAATAGCACTACTGAAATTAGGGTTAATTATCCTAATTAGACATTACCATGGGTTATCTCACACCAGTTGTGCAAAAGTAGTTCAAGCAATTAATCAATTGTATTGTATAGCCGATGTCCATAGAACAGCAACGCTTGTTTTGGATGCATGCTTAACATGTGCTCAGGTAAATCCGCACAAATCAGCTAAGCACGATGCATTGACACATCCGGAAGCTCCTTTTCAACATTTACAAATTGATTTTACGCACATGCCGCCAATAGGTAACTTGAAATATCTGTTGGTAATTATTGATCGATCTCAAAGTGGCCTGAAGCATTTCCATGCGCAAAGGAAGATACTAAAACAGTGGTAAAAATCTTAATGAAGGAAATTGTGCCCAGGTGGGGCGTACCGGCCATATTGGAATCGGACAACGGGACGAGTTTTACGTCAAAAGTAACACAGCTCTTAGCAAAAGCGTTGTCTATTGATTGGCATTTTAATATTCCTTATCATCCGCAAAGTGCAGCAGTCGTGGAGAGATGTAATCGAACACTGAAAACACGACTAACAAAAGCTGTACTCGATACAGGAAGGAAGTGGGTTGATTTATTGCCTGCAGTCTTGGCAGAAATAAGAATGACCCCATCTTCCACGACAAAACTGTCACCGTTCGAGGTACTAATGGGTAGACCTTTCCCGACCCCGTGGGTCAAAGGCCGGTCTGGTATTTCTTGTTTAGGTGATCTTCAGGTGATACAGGAAGACTACGTGACCTCCCTAGTCGAAAAGTTAAATTTGATATGTGCTGATGTTTCTTTGTGCCTTCCTCTTCCCTCAGAAAACCCTACTCATAACTTTGTTCCAGGACAACAAGTTTTTGTGAGGAGTCTGAAGCCAACAAAGGTTGGAGAACCAAAGTACCACGGACCAGCAACTGTGATTGCCGTCACACGGACAGGAGTTCTGACGGACTACCAGCCACAGTGGATACACGCTTCCAGACTGAAGTTGTGTTCTTCAGGAGAGCAGGCAAGCTCCAATTTAACATAGAATCTCAACAGGGGATTCACCTTACTACATCTCAGGGTAGAGAAAGCACTGACTAAGCTGAGGACAGAACTACCTTTTGTGAGGTAGGGGCCACCCAATGCAAGAAGATAGGTGGCCCATTGAGCCAACAGTGCTGACTCCGTAGCTTCCCCTGAGGTGCATTGAGGGCCAAATTCTATCCTAAAAGGGAAAAAGTGTTATCCTAAGCAAATTTCCTATGGAATTCTTAGATATCAATTCCTACACTACGTGCACACTAGCAGAAGCCCTTATTGTGTTCGGCCCAGATCTTCTTAACTCAGTAAAAATGACCATAGGAGTTGCCCCTGACCCAACTAGAGTAGTGCTGCAACGTCCAATACCAGGTAGCCTAATTGTGTATGCTTTTAGGCTAGAAGGGGGGAATTAGTTGTAAGCAAAAGAGATTGCCCACATCCACAATGATAGAACCTAACAGGCCGTGGCATCCGTTCAGGCAGCCAGGTATGTGTGGACTGCGTGGAACAACGATTATTCTAATCCTAATAAGTATAATAATCACTGGTATAATCCTAAATCAAGAAGTAAAATTAGAGAGAAATGAAACTCTCTCCACACGGCCAAAACGGGAAGTAGATGAAAGTTTCCTATGGAGGTAAAATAGTGACAAATGTGTTTGAAGCAAAGAGATGGGCTGAATAGCACTAACTGAAAAAAAATGCATTGCATTAACAGTTCTTGCATTTTAAGATTCTGCAATTCAATATGGTTGTACATTTAAGCTGTGAACATTTCAAATTGAAACATTTCACACTCTGTTTCACCGTCTCAAAATTTAAAAATCAAATTTACCTTTAAATTTAATTAAAACAATTCAACTTGTTTTTAAATACAACATTTAATATACGACAGATAACTTTCAGTCCATGTTATTTCGATTTAAAAATTCGCTTCCACAAATTCAGTGGTTCAAATTCGGCTTGAAATTCAAAGTTTCACATCCGGGAATCCCAGGAAAAGCAATAGAGCACCGATCCACACATGCATGATCTCTTCCTGCTGCCTGACCGCTTCACCACCAAATGGTGCCAGTCGGTTCTGACGTAGATCAAAGCAAGAAAAACAGATAGTCTTTATATATGTTTGCCACAGAGTCCACTCATCTGCTCGATTAAGTGAATTTAGTTGTTCTCATAGATAGCTTCTTATGCATCATCAACATTTTCAGAAATTTTACATTTGACGCTTGCACTGCCAGTAGTTTACTCTAGGCCTATTATACTCAGACTTTGACTGCCCTCCTGCTATGGCTGGAAGGAATAGGTTATGTTTTATCTTAACACATCATGTTCACATAAATATTATTCATCATCAGCATTTTCAGGACATGTATTGTGTTTAACTGTTTAAAGCGGTCAAATACTGAGATCTCAACCAGCATCTTATTGATAACTGCTCCGATTTTAACACGTGTAGGCAACTCCCCCAGTTTGTGTTTCTGTTTATATGACATAGCAGCAATCTCTACAGACTTTCTTTTTATTTTCCTGACATGAACTTGTTTTGATTTGCGACTCTCAGAAAATGCTGGATGTTGTGGAATTGTGAAAACGTTCGTCGTTTTTATTTTGTTAATACAAAATAGAAAAAACGATCTTTTAGCCAAGCGAACTTCTTTAGCAGGTCAGATAAAATTGAGCATAAACAAATAGACAGCACTTTCTTTAGAGCTCGACTAGCCCCGAAATGTCTTGTGCAGCCAGCATCCAAGCAAGATACCTCACGGCGTTATGGATCTAACAGCTGTAAGATGGTTTTTGAGCGCAGATATAAACATTTGTTGCATACTGTGTTCGTTTCCCAAGATGTGCCTCAAACTGCTTGAGTTGCTGTCTATTAATAAAATGCAAAAATGTCAATCACTTACGGTATTAACCTAATTATGACTTGCAAAGTTTGGTGTGACAAATATTTGTTTTTACATAACAATTAAACTGATTTAATTTATTTCTTTAAAGTCGATTCGGTAAAAGCTAATTCATTTTAAATCATTTTGTCAATGTTTTAAATCCGAAGCCGCTGGGACCCATAAGGACCTCTAACATACCTGTACACCTCATCCCAAAGTGTCTAAATTGTATGTGTACAGTTCAGATAAATGATCAAGTTTACCTTAAACTTATGATGACTGAATGAGATGCGTGCGTAGGTGTCTTTATTATTTCAGTTTGTTTTTTATTCATTCGTTCATTTAGCCTAATAGACTATACTTGGCTTTATTTTTCGTTCTGACATCAGAGATTTCAGATGAAAAACAGGCATAATTATTTCAATTGATATGTCTCTTTTAAGTGGTTATTAGTTTGTTTAAGTTTAAGCATTTATATCCTACATTTTCAAAATATTTTACAATCACGTTTTTAAGAAAATTCTTTTATTTTAATAGTTTTTTATATTGTAGATTAATTTACGTTGTGATAAAATAGTTAATGAGTTGTTCTTATATCTGTTTGCACTACTTTCTCATTTCCTACTGTAGTCATTTTAAATGGATAATCTTTTTTGTTTTATACCAAAATAAAATGTTTCATTTGAATCGTTAAGTTTATTGTGATCGTGTTATGAACCTAATGTAATGGTTTAAAATCTTGTTGTATTGTTTTCTGGCACATTTAATCATATACCATTGCATGTGTCATTCAAATAGCTTCACGAAATTAACTTATTTTATTTTAAAAACTCAATTCACAGTATGGTTCAGTAAAGCACTGTTATATATCCATTTTTTCTCATCCCCGAAACTCAAACCATAATTTGATGACTTAAGAAACTTATGTTTGTATTTGGCAAGCCTCAGAAATTTGCGTGCATTTGATACGCAGGTGTAATTTACCCACCCCATCTTAACCAATATTGTTTTGCTCCTGTATGATTTATTGCTCCCTGAACTCGTTTTAAGGTAATTTGGATAAAAATGCTAAATGCTGCTAAATTACTTAATGTTAATGTATCATATGCACGTAAAAAGTAATGAATACGTATAAATACCACTCCAAATACAAACATGAACTCGTACTCTAGATAGACAGCACAAGGAGATCGGTAGAATATTAAAATAATTAAATTAATATTATAAATATATGACTAGTCCAATGATCCCAGGTCACCTGGAATTGTCCCCGTGCTACATGTCCTTTCCAGGGCTGATAGTGGTGAGCTAAGCTGCCAGTACAAACGTAAATATTTTTTTCTTGATGATGCATAAGAAGCCATCTATGAGAACAACTATATTCACTTAATCGAGCAGATGAGTGGACTCCGTGGCAAACATATATAAAGAGTATCTGCATTTCTTGATTTGATCTACGTCAGAACCGACTAGCACCATCTGGTGGTGAAGCGGTCAGGTAGCAGGAAGAGATCATGAATTTGTAGAATCGGCGCTCTATTGCTTTTCCTGGGATTCCCGGATGTGAAACTTTGAATTTCAAGCCGAATTTGAACCGCTGAATTTGTGGAAGCGAATTTTTAAATCGAAATAATATGGACTGAAAGTTATCTGTCGAATATTAAAGGTTGTATTTAAAAACAAGTTGAATTTTTTTAACTAAATTTAAAGGTGAATTTTGATTTTTAAATTTTTAGACGGTGAAACCGAGTGTGAAATGTTTCAATTTGAAATATTCACAGCTTAAATGTACAACCATATTGAATTGCAGAACCTTAAAATGCAAGAACTGTTAATGCAATGCATTTTTTTTTCAGTTAGTGCTATTCAGCCCGTCTCTTTGCTTCAAAAACATTTGTCACTATTTTACTTCCATAGTTTCCCTGATAAAGACACGATTAATGTCACTCTTAGGGCAGGCAGCAGCGCGAGCTTCCTTTGTGACCCAATATCTTTAACCATGGGAGCAGCTGGCAATACAGAAGCAGTTAGGGAACAATTCGGAGAGAGTCTGTATATATGCAAGGGGTCTTGTAGGTGGTCAGAGGTGATAGCGTATCATGGCCCTGAAGCCCTAGGCACCGACCCCAGGTTTGAAATAAAGATTGTAAAGTTACAACACAGAGTAATGTGGGATGGAAAACGTTGTGTATATTGTGGTAAGGCAAAGACCATTCCTATAGGGTCTCTTCCTTCGCTTCCTGGTCCAGACCATAAGGAAAGTTATGCAGGGGTAATGAATGTTACCGTAAAAGAGGTTACATTTCAAGATGAAGGAATTTACTACTGCGTGTGGGCCTTATTAGGTAAAGACCGTTATCAGGAAGTTCAAATTAAAATAGAACCACCAGCGATGAGGGAAATAAAGGAAAGAATTAAGGAACTAAGTGCAAACCCGATACCCAGCTATTTAAATAAGCAAGGGGAAGCACCCCAGGATATTGATTTTTTCATGGGTTCTAATCTCGACCGAGAAACTAAAAAAGTAAGAGTTGCAAAATCTAAATGTGGTGGTAACTACGCATGTGCCTTAGCCTTACTGCAGAGAGGAGTCTTAGCAGATGAGGTTAGAGGAGATTGTTGGGTATGTATACGACTCCACTCAATGTGGAAAACACAAGAGCTTACAGCAGACATGCTATTAAATGATGATGGTGACTGCGATATGCCAAAACAAATGTCTTTAATTGTACAAATGACTCTGAATATTCGAGAAGGAAGACCACCAACATCCGTAATGCGAGACTATAACTGTTCGTATACAGGAGAACCTTTTCAAGGTCCTGCATTTTATGTAGGTGCTCGCCCCGCAGAATTATGTGTGTGTTCCAAATCAGGCAGACATATAGTAGGAATGTCCGATTGTAGAAATGAAATTACTTTGTCTCAATCAAATAACGGACGTCATAATTGCACCATACAATATCTCAATAAAACTACTGAGGGATTTGAATGTCCATTTTCACACTTAGATAGTTCACCAGGAATGATGTGGGTTTGTGGTGAAACTGCATATTACCATTTAGATGCAGGGGAATGGAAAGGTTGTTGTTATGTTGCTATTTTGTCCACAGGAACTAGCATAATGGAAAAGACAAATCTGGCCACATCTTTGAATAGACAAAAAAGGGAAATAAAACTGCCTAATTACTATGCAGGCCACAAGATTAGTGATCCATGGACTACTCCTTGGGAAAACGTGGGATGGTCCCTAGCAGGTTTGTTTACAGGAATCGGTACTACTGTTGCTCTGAACAAAATTAATGGTCTGGCATGGCAAGTTCTTTCTTTGGAAAATGACACAGCACAAGCTTTAAACTTAATCTCAAACGAATTAAAGAAAATGAGAGTTGCGGTCGTGCAACATAGACTTGCTTTGGATATATTAACAGCAGAGAAAGGAGGAGTGTGCAAAATGCTAGGAGTATCTTGTTGTTTTTCAATTCCAGATTATGCAGATAATGTCACTGACGTTGTGAAGCACATGAGAGAATCAGTTCGTGAACCCACACCGGTAGATGCAACATGGTTTCAATGGTTGGACAGCCTAGCCGGGGGATGGGGACATTGGATAACCGGTACAGTAATTCCAGTTGTCGTGACCATCTTAGTCTTGTTACTATTTTTGCCAAGCATGTTGCAGTGTGTGGTCGGATGTGTTAAAAGATCTGTTACTTCCTTTACAACCAAAGGAACCGATCGAATGATGTTAGCAAAAAGAACTTTAGACTATGCTGGTTAGACGCACATCTAAAGGTTATCGTCCGAAAGATCAGAATCAAACTTGGGGATCCATATTTGATCATAGCAGCGATACGGACGAGGATGACAATGATTATGTTCACACACCTGAGTTAGAACCAGAACCAATACCGGTGATAGAAGAACCAAGAAATGTTGATGAACGTGACAATGTAATGGAAGAAGATAATGGGCTTGACGATTCGGTAATTGAGATTGGCATGGTAGATGATGAAGAGTAGTTATAATTATGTTTATGTTTTTGTTTTTATTGAGGATGATTGGTGTTGTTATGTTTTTATTACAAATCAGTCTGATTGATCTTTTACCTCAAAGATCAGCTTGCAAACCAGAAAACCACAAAAAATACGCAAATGCAATTATCCTTTTATTAAAGACTTTGTATTAACCCCTTTTGTACTACTCTATATATTTGTTCTTTAAAGGGACACAGGACTGCTTGTAAGACCGTTGGTCTGAAAGTGGCCATTGTGAGAATCTGGATTTCGTCCTGTTCCCCACAAATACTGCATCTGTGTTTATTCCAATATTCATCATATGTATTCATTCCTTTATCTTATTATTCTCTATTCTCTAGTTATTATCTCCTATTCATAATATTTGCTCCTTACTTTCTTGTTGTTTAACCTCGTTGAAAGTTGTATCATGTCTTATGTTGATATAAGAATCTGTTGTTCTCCATCTCAAGGTTCCTAATGATGTCTAGGGACAATTGTTTTGATATTGTAATATTAAATACGTACTTTGTGATCATATCTGATTGTTCAGGAGGAATAAGACTAAACAGAAAGTCTGGTGATTTTCCACTGCTTTGGTGGTTTTATATGACGCCTCCTGATGCAAGCTTATAAGTAGTAGTCCTTAATACAATAAACTTTGGACTCTGATTGAACAAGCACTTGTGTCTGTGTCAAACTTTGTCTCCTGGATCCAGAAACTCTGTGTGTTCCGTCGACTAGACTCTTCAACCGTAGAATTTTATTTAGACAAGGGGACGTGAGAAGTTTACATTCTTTCAATGTCTGTTATGAAGTAATCTACAGTGCTGTTACCCAGAAAAGAATGATATGTATAACAGCCAAAAGAGTCACCGCGCATGCGACCGTTCACTATATACATGCCCAGTGATTTACACAGCTCCAGCAGCATTTTCCCACTTTTGTTTGTCAATTTATCATAATTATTTCTGGAATGAACTAAAGGCAGGTGATGGTGGGTGTTTGTAATATATTTGTCTCCCTGTGTGTTAATAAAGTCTAGTTCATTTCCAGTTCTGGAATTTCAATCGCCACACAATAAAACATTTCTCTTTTGTCTGGAAAACGCAGATCTCATCTTGTAGGATGGAAAATATTTCTTCGCTGTAATAGGGAGATTCAGCCGGGGGTAAATATGTAGCACACAAGAATATGTGACGGTCAGTGGAGACGATCTCTTTATGGATTTTTAACCAAATGTAAAATTCAACAGTTTTTATAGTTGTAATGGAGTCTATCAGTTCAGTCTTGTACCATATGATCATTCCTCCCGAGTCTCTTCCTTTAGTCACCCCCCTCAGTTTATTTGATGGTAAAACTATTTCTCTTAATCCAATATGACAGCCAGTGGACAGATCTCTTACATTCCACGTTTCCTGTAATATTATAATGTCAGAATTCTGAATTTCTTTTTTGAAGTCTAAATGATTACTCTTAATACCAAAAACAGAGGACTTAAGTCCTTGAAATATTCTAACAGGAGATTTTTAAAGAATATGAGCGCATTAACTAATCCTGTAGGCTATTTCAAAAACAAGACAAACATTAGCTTCTTGAATTGACTGGTAAAAATGTTGAGTATTATAAATACTCTTGATCATATACGGATATCATTGAAATATACATCACATAAATATTTACATTTACATTTAGGCCTATGTAACGAGGTTCATTAAAACGAAGGAAGGAGGCGGGAACCGGCAGAAATTTAAATAAAGTTTTAATAAAATAAACAAACAAAAACACGGAAGTAAAATGCCGGTAGCCACCTCACGGTCGACCGCCGGCCACAAGAACATAAATACAAACGTAAAACATGTCCGGGCCCGGTCCTCTCTCGTCAACAGTCCCGTCACTCGTCCTCTTATGCTCCCAATCTCCCGTCACGTCTTCCTGACCACAACCTACTAATATTTTATACTTTTTTCTTTCAGTCACTAACCCATTAGATGAAAGCACAACAAAGTCAGCATGTGTTGTGTGTTTTTGAGGTCTCTGGATGGGGATGAGGTGGACTCAGGTTGGTTGTCGACCCTGTCGGTGTTGGAGTGAATCAGTGATCTGCTGACAGCTTCAGCGTAGCTCTGGGTGTCTGGATGCAGTTCATGTCCGTGTGAAGGAGAGGGGACTGCTGGTCTTGTTCTTTGGTGTCTTTCACGGGGAGGCCTGGAGACTGTCCTGGGGTTTCTCTGGTCAGAAGTGAAGCGGTGGAGGGGGCGCTGAAGAGGCTCTGTGAGGGGTCCGTGTGGTCGCTGAGGTGTGGTTGAGCTCCGGTTCAGTGTCATGTCCTTCAGAGTCTTGGCAAAGATGGGTACAGCCTCTCTGTGGAGATGAACGTGATCGTAGAGGCTCCTCAGATTCAGAGTGGGGTGATGAGCCAGGTGAACGTTGGGCTTTAGAGCACAGTGTCTAGGCACTCTTCGTTGATATGCCTGATGGTGTCTGGGTGGAAATCAGAGCGCGGTAACAGGGTGGAGAGGATCATTTTGGAGTTGGGGAAGTTGGAGGATGCCTTGTCTATCACATTCATGAGAGCTGTGGCTACTCTCTCTTGCTGGGCTCTCAGGTCATTGGTGCCGGTGTGAATGATGATGTGAGTGGGGGAACCCAGTTGTTCTTCACACAAGAGCTCCAGGGCCTTCTGTGTGTTTGGACACCATATTTTCCTGACGTTTCTCCTCGGGAACAGTTTATTTTCATCAATAAATTTTCCATTGGAGTCCATCAGGAGTATAATCTGAGGCTGTGTTTGATTGTAGGAGTCAGATGGAGGAGAGCTGCTGGGGTCTGTGTCTGTTGTAGGTGGAGGAGAATTGTGTTGATGTTCTTCTGTTTGTGTCACATGTTCCTTCAGGGCTAGCAGATGTTTTCTGTATAATTCTCTGTCTTCTCTTAACTCTTCCATCTCTTGTCTCATTTTACAAAGTTGATTGTTGTATTCTTCTCTCTGATTTCTCAGTTCTTGAAGTTCTTCTTTTAGTCTTGCTATTTCTGTGCGGTTATCTTCTTCTTTGTCGGTTTGTTTGGTTCGCTGTATTCCTCCATGTATCTCGTCTCTCAGCTGAACCAGTTCCAGCTCCATCTCTCTGAATTTTTCCTTCATGTCACAGATGATGTTGTGAAGAAGAGAGATCTCCTCATTGTCGTCATTTGTAGATTGAAAGGTGAAGGTATCTGCAGACTGCTTCAGTGTTGTTGGGTTGTTCTTATTCTGTTGAGCTTTTTCTTTTATCTGAGGAAAGTCTTTTTCAAACTGTTTCAGATTTCCCTGAATCATTACAGTCCCATTTTTATACAGGTTGGTTGTTGTCATGATCAAATCCGAATCCTCTTCTTTAATCTGTAGTTTCCATCTGTTGCTGATGCCCTTTCTGATGACTGTGGAGTAATGCTGTCTAATGGCTTAATTCCAGGCTTCAGGGTCTTCTGTGTAAAATATGATGTAACTGACCTCTCCACTCTTGTATAAGTCTGAGAACAGGGTTTCTGCTTTGTCCTTGAGGAGCTTTTCTTTATGTTTTTTCTTTAAGCTCTCATTTGTAGCATTAAATGGGTATGTTATAGGGACTGATTCTATCATTGTTCAAATATTTTGACAGTTGCTGGCCGTTATCTGTTGTTCTATTAATATGCAACTGTCCACTGAATCTTGGCCGCTATATTGAAGATTAATTTGTCCAAAGTAACCCCCTTTTAGACAAATTTCCTTCAAAATAAAGATTTGTTGATTGCAGATCTTTACTCACATTGAAATTTCTTATTTTCTTCCCTTTTTGCAGGTCGTTGTAGGACTTTTTTAAGCTGTTTTCAGCCAGTTGTCTTCTGCTGGTTTTCTTGGTTATTTTAACTCTTCTTTCATCAAATAAACGTTGAAGATAGTTTTCTTATCTTGAATTTGTTAAAACTGAATGTCTGTCTTATTTCAAAATAACATTAAAAAGTTCAATAATCAGGAGCTCATCTTGCGGCTGCTGCTCAACTCTCTCTCTCTCTCTCTCTCTCTCTCTCTATCTCTCTCTGTCTCTCTTTTTTATATTTATCTTGTACATTCCTTCATTTTTCACTACGTGTTTTCAAATCCTCACTGTCATTACAGCTCGTAAATCACCGGTTACATGCATAGCTAATGCTAACAATCTGCGTACTCTTTTAGCATCCAAAACAACCTCCATTACCTTTCCTATTGGTTTATGGAACTGCCAATCTGCTGTAAACAAGGCAGATTTCATCACAGCTTTTGCCAAACATTCTGGTCTTTCTCTTTTAGCACTTACCGAAACCTGGATCAAACCAGAGGACACTGCCACACCGGCTGCCCTCTCCAATAATTACAATTTCTCCCACAGCCCACGCATATCAGGGAGGGGTGGAGGAACCGGACTACTTATTCCTTATGACTGGAAATTCAAACAGCTGGCACCCTCTTGCAACAACAACGCCTTTAAATCTCATGCTGTTACTGTCATCCACCCTGTTAAAACCCATGTTGTAGTTATCTATCGTCCCCCAGGGCACCTTGGACTTTTCTTGGAGGAGTTGGATGTGCTTCTGTCATCTTTTCCCGAGGACGGTACTACTCTGGTGGTACTTGGAGACTTCAACATCCACCTGGAAAAACCACAGGCTGCTGACTTCAACAACCTGACTGCGTCGTTTGACCTCAAGCGGGTCCCAACTTCAGCGACTCATAAATCTGGTAATCAACTCGATCTTATCTACACACGCCATTGTTTCACCCATAACTCCCAGGTCACCCCGCTGCACAAGTCAGATCATTTCCTCATCACTCTTGATCTCGACTTAACCTCTCCAGACACTACACATGCTTCCCCACTGGTCACATTCCGACGCAACCTATGATCACTCTCTCCCTCCCGCTTGTCCTCTGCAGTCTCTGCCACTCTCCCACCCCCTAAACAGTTCTCTCTCCTTGATGCTAACACCGCCACCCACACCCTTTGCTCCTCACTAGCCTCCTGCTTGGACATCTTATGCCCTCTTCGATCTAGGCCATCTCGTGCATCTCGTTCTGCCCCCTGGTTATCTGATGTTCTCCGTGAACATCGCGCCTCTCTCAGGTCTACTGAGAGAAAGTGGCGCAAATCAAAAGAACCTACCGACCTCTCTCTTAATCAGTCTATACTCTCTTTCTTCTCTGCGGATGTCTCCTCTGCGAAAACCCAGTACTACCACGCTAAAATCAATAACCCTCCTGACCCTTGTACTCTCTTTAAAACCTTTTCTGCTCTTCTTTGCCCGCCTACCCCCTCAACTCCATCGGACTTAACAGCTGACAATTTTGCGTCGTTCTTTGTACAGAAAACGACCACCATCAGAAATCAATTCTCTGCGCAACCACCTCTTGACCACGCCCAATCCCCAGAAACATGCTTGCTCCCCTCGTTCTCTCTCGTATCTGAAGAGGACGTTTCCAAGGTCATTTCTTCTAACCACCCGACTACCTGCCCCCTAGATCCCATCCCCACTCATCTCCTCCAGGCCATTTCCCCATCGGTTGTTCCCTCTCTGACCCACATTATCAACTCATCTCTCAAGAGGCCCGTATTACCCCACTACTAAAAAAACCTACTCTTAATCCTGTTAGAAAACTACAGACCGGTATCCCTCCTCCCCTTCGTTGCGAAAACTCTAGAATGTGTTGTATGTAACCAGCTCTCATCCTTTCTCGCCCAGAACAACCTCCTAGACAGCAACCAGTCGGGTTTCAAGAGCAGTCATTCCACTGAAACTGCGCTGCTCTCTGTCATTGAAGCCCTGAGACTGGAAAGAGCTTCCTCTAACTCATCTGTTCTCATCCTACTGGACCTATCTGCCGCCTTTGACACCTGTCCACCCTCAAGACTATGGGGGTCTCCGGAATGGTGCTACAATGGTTCAGGTCTTACCTCTCGGGTAGGTCCTTTAGAGTATCTTGGAGAGGTGAGGTGTCTGAGTCCCAACATCTCGACACAGGTGTGCCTCAGGGTTCAGTGCTTGGTCCGTTGCTATTCTCTGTATACATGTCATCCCTAGGCTCTGTCATCCGGAAACATGGCTTTTCCTATCACTGCTATGCGGATGATACACAACTCTACCTTTCTTTTCGCCCAGACGATCCGACTGTTTCTGCACGCATCTCAGCTTGCCTAGCCGCATCTCGCTCTGGATGAAGGACCATCACCTGCAGCTGAACCTTTTAAAAACAGAACTGCTTGCAATCCCGGCCGATACAAAGACTCATCACAGCCTCTCCATTCAACTGGGCTCATCAACCATCACATCTTCCAGAAAGGCAAGAAACCTGGGAGTGGTGATCGATGATCAGCTCAACTTCACAGATCAAGTTGCCAGCACCGGGTCCTGTAGATTCATTCTCTACAATATTAGGAAAATTAGACCCTTCCTATGAGAGCATGCTACGCAAGTCCTAGTACAGTCTCTGGTTCTGTCCAGACTGGACTACTGCAATGCGCTACTGGGTGGACTTCCAGCTTGCACAACCAAACCTCTACAGATGATCCAGAATGCTGCGGCAAGAGTTATCTTTAATGAACCGAAGAGAGCACATGTCACTCCTCTATTCATTAAGCTACATTGGCTCCCTATAGTTGCTCGCATCAAATTCAAGACTCTGCTCCTGGCCTACAAGACCACCACTGGTTCGGCACCACCTTATCTTCACTCGCTACTCCAGACATATGTACCCGCCAGATCCCTACGCTCTGAAAACGAACGACGTCTTCTGGTGTCATCCCAAAAAGGTAAAAAATCTCTCTCGCGCACCTTCTCCGGATCTGTTCCACCTATGTGGAATGATCTACCTGCTGCTACAAGATCTGCAGATTCTGTAGCCATCTTTAAGAAACGTCTGAAAACGCATCTCTTCCGTCAACATCTGACTGATCTGTTCTGACTCTATTTTCTTCTCTACTCTTAAAAAAAAATATGAGTATAGAGAATATAATAGAATGAATGGTTCTGTATACTGTGTTAGGTTATATGAGACCAGTCTTCATTTTTGATTGCACTTATGCTTTTGTTGTACTTATGCTGTCCCAATTGCTTCCATTGCCTACCCCACCTGTAAATGACTAAATGTAAATGTAAATGTAAATGTCTCTCGGCCAGCTAATCAATTTTGTCCCTCCTATCTCCACCTTCCTCCATCTCTCCCCCCTTCCTCCCTTTCTATCCCTCTCACACTCTCTCTTGCTCTCTCTCCCTCTCTATCCCTCTTCCTCTCTCTTTCCCTCTCTCTGTGTAAACTCACGTCACTTCACATCTTGATATTTGTTTTGTGTTAATAGAACAAAATAGAAATATTGAAAAATATTGCTAACCAAAATCCGTTGATGCCCATTCACTTCTATTGTACGGACGCAAAACCAACGAAAGTCAACAGGGACTGAAGTTTTTTGTGTTCTGCAGCAGAAAGAAGGTCAAACAGGACCTGTAAATAACGGCAGAGTTTTTTATTTGAAGCTGAACTGTCCCTTTAAGACCGTTAGAAATGGACAAATGTGCCTTAAGTCATATCCGTTCTATTTACTTTCTTAATAGACACGAAACAAGTTTGTCCATTGACATTTTTGAGTATTTATAATCCTAAAAACTGATTATTTTTTGTGATGAAAGAAAAGGTAATGACAGAAAACAGCAGAAACATTAGCGATAAATGAGCTTCTCAAGTTCAATCCATCCTGGAAGGTTTGAAACAATGTTATTTCTCAATATCGCTTGCAAATGTTTCTGGGAAACATGTTTTTCTGCGACTGAAAAATAGACGAATAGAAAAAACGAAAGAGAGAGAAAGTGGAATATGAAGCTGGATGAAAACACTCGAGTTGTTCGGGCATATGAATGTTTTGAGTCATTGAATATGATTCACATAAAATAATTTCTCCTACGATCTTTGGGTTTTGCACCTTTCTCGGTGGTTGATGTCTCATGTTTTGGGGATGCACGCAGAAGGCTTGACCCAGATTCCGAGGAAGGTTTTCTTCGGGGAGGCGACCCAGAAGTGTCACAGCCGAAAACATGAATCCACTGACAGCCGACTGAGGTTACACCGCTTCACACAGAGAAGAGAAGTTTCTGCGTCTGTCTGTCTCTCACGCAGTCAAAAGATTCATTATTAAACATCTCTGAGAGCGAGAAACAGAGATGAGAGCTCCTCATGTGACCTTCTTTAGAGATGATTCTGCCCTTTAAATGAGTTGATTTTGAGATCACTCTGATTGCAGACGAGACTTTTTTGTTCCGATTTTATGACTTTCGTGAGACACAGATGAGATTTAAAGTCCCGTGAACGGGAAATTTGCACTTGCGTATTCGGACACATTTCCGAGTGAAAAGGAAGATAAGTGGCTTGCATTTTTCACTGCAAATTGATTGGATGTGTCAAAACCACGGTTATTTTAGTCTACAAACATTACAATTTCGAAAATGTTTCTTTTTATTGAAATCAAAATATGGAAAATTTTAAACTTAATGAAAAATTGAAATGTTGCCTCAAAAATAAACTGATGTAAGTTTAAAGCAATAAAATTATGATAAAAAAGAATAATTAATCTTATATAGCAATACAACATATCAAAAAAGAAATCATAAAATGACAAAAGCATACAGCACGATTGCAAAAACTTTAACTAAAATTAGCATCTAAAATAAAAGTCTAAAAATAAAAGCTAATATAAAATATTAATAAAACCAAATAAATAAAATTGACACTATAATATCTGACAGTTGAAGGGGAGGAGTTAACGGTTGCTCCGCCCAAGCCAACTATGGATATACATTACAGGGTGGAAGTGTATTTTAAGATTTTAACTGAAGATTACCAGCGTACATGAATTTAAAAATGATCCACGTTGCAAAACTATTTACTATAAACGCTGCAATATTCCATAAAAAAAAGAATGCTCAATTTAAATTTCACTGGGACTTTAAGCGGACGTTTTGTCATCTGATGTCTAGGAGGTTTCGTACTTCTCTAATGCCATCAAAGTGTTTTGCTCAGAAGTCTCTTCAGGACAGTTGAGTCAGTCATTTCATATTAATTCATGCACAACCGTATATTTCAGGTTTTTAAGGTGAATGTTAGCACTTAGATCTTTACATAAGTGGTTCCTCGTTGATAACAGCTTGTAAATTATTAATTTACTGCTTGTAAATTATCATGCTTATTACATGGCAACTTGCTATATGAGAAAAAACTGGAAATGAAATGTGAATTAAAAATATTTTTACCGAAAGTCTTCTGTTAGGAAAAGCCGTTTATTTAAAAAAAACGATGTCAACGATGAACAGCCAATTTTGTTTAATTATTTGTAATTTGTCAAAAAAACCTGTCAAAATGATTTGCTGAATCCGGGTTACCGTGTGTTATTAGTCTTGAGCGGTTGTTATCTGGGAATAACGAACCTGCAAATGTCGCGAATGGCCAATCAGAATCAAGCATTCCAACTAATACTAAATGTTATTAAAAGACATATTTGTATTTAATTTGTCCAACAAAAAACAAATGATGTGTTTTTAGTTTTGAGCTGTTTTGTTGAGCTTGACAGATGTTAGCTGTATGTTTTCAGCGCTAAACAGAGTTTACGCCGGCAGATGAAAAGAAGGATCCACATGATAGCCGGTAAATAATGACAGGATTTTTCTTGGCCGAACGTACCTTTGATGTCCGACTGTACCGGAACATTCTCTTCTTCATCTTGAAATAAAATGAGCTGATTTATTTAGTGGTCTGCGCTGGTTTCTCTCTACAGGAGGAACTGTGGATGACCGAGGAGGTCAAATTTACTCCCTTCTCAAATGAAGATCTTCAGGTTTGGGATGAGCAGGTGAAAAACGCCGCTGACGTCAGAGCTCACGGCGCTATCCCTTGTCCACAAATGATTATTTCTCTCTATTTCTCTTTATCACACACACACTCTCTCTCTCTCTCTCTCTCTTTATTTCTCTCTCTCCTCTTTATACACACCTCTCTCTCTCACCTTCTCTCTCTCTCTCTTTATCACACAAAACTCTCTCTCTCTCTTTATTTCTCTCTCTCTCCTCTTTATCACACAAACTCTCTCTCCTCTCTCTTTATTTCTCTCTCTCGTCTCTTTATCACTACACACTCTCTCTCTCTCTCCATTTCTCTCTCTCTTTATCACACCAGTCACTCTCTCTCTCTCATTATTTCTCTCTCACTCTTATCACACAAACTCTCTCTCTCTCTTTATTTCTCTCTCTCTCTCTTTATCACACAAACTCTCTCATCCTCTTTATTTCTCTCTCTCTCTCTTATCACACAAACTCTCTCTCTCACTCTTTATTTCTCTCTCCTCTCTCTTTATCACACACACACTCTCTCTCACTCTCCATTTCTCTCTCTCCTTTATCACACACTCTCTCCTCTCTCTCCATTCTCTCTCTCTCTCTTCACACAAACTCTCTCTCTCTCTTTATTCCCTCTCTCTCCTCTTACACACAAACTCTCTCTCTCCTCTTTCTCTCTCTCTCTCTTTATCACACAAACTCTCCTTCTCTCTCTTTATTTCTCTCTCTCTCTCTCTCTCTCTCTCTCTCTCTCTTTATCACACACACTCTCTCTCTCTGTTTCTCACTCTCTCTCTCTCTCTCATCTCTCTATTTCTCTCTCGTATCTCTCTCTTTATCACACACACTCTCTCTCTGTTCTCCACTCTCTCTCCTCTCTCGTCTCCTCTCTCTCTCTCTTTCTCTAGATG
>CM056448.1:3102135-3107135 GCA_029783895.1 Triplophysa bombifrons
AATAAATAAAAGAAATATAGGCTGGATTACTATTTAATAAATACTTCAATGAAAACGAGAGCGTTGTGTTCCTCTCAAAGGCAGTCATTTAGATGTCCATGAAAATCTTAATACTGTTATTTTGTGTTACTTAACGGGTAACCTGAATCTCTGATCTGAGATCACTTTGTTCAATTTTACACGGCATGAACGTGACGAAACTGCTTTATGATGTTTTTTTTCTGATAGGAAGCAGCAAAACACTGCATCAAATTGTAAACTGCATTCATTCAACGTTCGGAAATCTCTTAAAGAGACAGTGATCAATTCACAGCGGTGGACAGATCAATCCGGCTGAAGTTGAAGATTCAACCCTAATGAAAACACATGTTGACCAGCTGCTAATAACAGAGTTGGACTTGAGGACTACGGGCAGGCAGATGTTGGTCAAATCTAAACTAATAAACAACACCAAAAACAATAAAACACTTATTATACTGACAACATGAGTTTGACTGGTGTGAGTGTATATATTTCACCAGCCTATAATTGACCAATCATTTCTGAATTATAGTCAATTCAATTACAGCTGTTCATGATGAACCGGGCCTGGGCGTGTCAGCTCGATGCTTTCGCGAAACTGTAACCTTCCAGTGTGGTGGTCGGGGGGTTCCAGAGCTTTCTTGGAGAAAGATAGGTACAGCCCTGATCGGTAACCTTTCACGGACGGAGGCCTTAGCTCTCTACTGGCGAGAGGCCGACCGGCTCGGGTTTACACCGGGTAAGCGCAACTTCCTTAATTAGGGATGCGCTGCAGAGGCCACCTCCTACCCGTGGGGAGGAATATGGTGGATATAAGTATGGTCTCGTCCTTAGAACGCATGGAACGTGCGGACTGAGTAGTTAACCGCGAGGTGGAGGTCCACCTGGGGAAGCTCATGGGTTACCAGGAGTGGGGAACCATTCTCATGAGGATACATCAGACGGTTAGGGTTAGCCCACGGAGGGGATGTTACAGACGTCCGGTAGCACTAGGTCCGTTAGAGCTATCTGTGATATGTCATATGGTATCCTGGCCTAGGGGGGAAGGCTGCTCTGCCCAGCCAACCTCCAGGGGTGCTTGCTTAGTGATTGATGAATACCTGTTCTTAACCAGTGTTTGGGTAAGAAGGAAGGTTGGTGAGGTACCAGTTTCTTAGCCATGTGTTTTGGTAAGAAAAAAGGTAGATAGCACACTGACCCAACCTCTTGGAGGGTGGGAAGGTGCTTTCGCAGGCATGCGCCCCACCGGATGCCAGTCCTACATGTTGCCATACAGGACATGGGCTGACACCGGGTTTACACACAGGTTGTTAACCCTTGCAAAGGAGTTTGGGCGTAGCCCAACCCACAGATGTCTGCTAGAGAGGCGCTTCTGGCCAGTGGCCTGGAGTTGGCTATACCCCGTGAGGTGTAAGCCACTGCCAGTGGGCATGGAAGAATCTGAGATCGGAATGTTGTCGTAACGGCATCCACGACCCAGTGCGCCAGCCTCTGCTTGGAGACAGCCTTCCCCTTCTGCTGTCCTCCAACACAGACGAGGAGCTGGTCAGAGCTACTGAAGCTCTGCGTGCGATCCAGGACACAACACGGATGGGGTTGGGTCTTCCTCCCGATGGGGAGCGCCTGCAAGTCCACCACTTGGTCCCGGAAGGGAGAAGTGGGAACTTTGGGCACGTATCCGGACCTGAGTCTCAGGATAACGTGAGAGTTTGCAGGGCCGAATTTAAGGCAATCCGGAGACACAGAGAATGCTTGGAGGTCCCCTACCCTCTTGAAGGAAGCAAGCGCCCACAGGAGGGCCGTCTTACTCGTCAGGTGAGGAAGATCGGAACCTCCGAGGGGCTCTTGGACCCATGTTAGGGTCCCAAGAGGGTATGGAGCGGAGATGAGGCGGATTCCACCCTCTCACACCCCTTAGGAACCTGGTGACCAGGTCGTGTTACCCTAGAAACTTTCCATCCACTGAGTCGTTGATGAGTGGCGACTACATACACATTCAGTGTGGAGGGGAGATGTTAGTCTCCAGTTTCATAAGAAGGCCAACACAATCCTGATCGAGCACCTCCGTGGGTCTTTCTCGTTGAGAGAGAGACACCAGGACGTGAAGAGGCGCCGTCTAGAGGCGTGGCCCTAGCCTGGGTGATGGTCTCTGCCGTAAAGGGGGAGTAGCCAACTCAGGATCTTCTCGTCCCGTCTAGAGACCAGACATGGGTGTTCCAGAGGTCTGATCTGGGATGCCAGAACGTGTCCTTCCCCCGAGAGAGCAGGTCCTCTGTCAGGGGAATGCGAATCGTGGTGCGATTGGCCCGTGAGCACTTGGCTGCCGGGTTTACGCTCGCAGAGCTCCCCACATCTCTAACGCTGCTAATACAGGCGGGCCTCGGGGCCGTAGCCACTGATGTCACGGCCCGAGTAGCAGACAAATGGTGGCTGGTTCCCGTAGGAAGACAGCCACCCGTGACCGCAACTTCTGAAGTGCGGGCATGATTTCTCAACGAACGCTGCTTCAGCATGCTGGATGCCCAGACACCTAATGCAGCGATCGTGTCCATCCCCCTCCTCGATGAGGGTGCCGCACCCAAGAGAACAGCGGGACATGCCGTGCTGGAGAATGCTCAGTCCTGAAAAGGACTTTTAGAAAAAATCTCTAACACCTCCGGAACCGCCGAAACGGCCCAGAGGAAGGTCGCTGCAGGTTGGGACGATCCGCTGCTCTACGTCTTATATCCGGCAATGTAGAAGAAGAAGAATTCATTGAATTCGTTCTGTTCGTAGTCATGAGCGAAGACTCGAAGAACAAAAGGTAAATGAATGCTGCACACCGGCTTCCTTTTATACCGGACATCCGGGGGCGGAGACCAGCATGCAAATTTCATTGGCCTTTTCTATAGTAGTCAGAGTTGATTGGTTCTCAAGGGCGAACCCCATCTGTCGGTTCTCGACGCAACGTCAGGAAGGGAACACACCGTTTTGATTGATGGATGAAAACCAGGTAAACAGTAAAGATACCTGCAACCGCATTGTTTTCATTTCTGTGAATACTAAAAAGACTGCTTTAAAATAAAACAAAAAACTACTTGTTCTGGGTATATATGAACGCCACTTTTGAATATTTAATCAATTAATTTGATAAAACACGCTTAAACTTCTACGTCATTTTACTACAACCCGTCAAAATAAGAGTTCGGTTGAACTGAAACATTGTGGCACAAATATATTTTGATTGTAAAATAAACTGTAAGTTATAATGACAACCTTAATATTACGGTTAATTATAATAAAAATACAAATATAGGAACATTACTTTAATTTCAGTCTCCTCGTTCCCTTCTGTTTTTAAAACAATGCTTAGATCTCACCTCCTGGAGCGTCTTACAATGTCCTATTAGTGATTCAATTGTTGTTTGGTAATGTTTTATTATGTATATTATTTATTGTATTTTACTTATGTTTCTTATGTCTTGTAAAGCACTTTTGGTCAACTTTAAGTTGAGTTAACAGTGCTATAAACATAAATAAACTAAACTAATTGTGCCCCAAAAATTAAATTAAAACCTTGTTTTAATTTGATTACTAGTAAAAGTTCATACAAGTTAAAATTGATTTTATAATATTTAAAAAAAGAAATAATTTGTATGGCTATTGGTTTTAATAGGATGTGTCCTTCTTTCATTGTATATTTTATTTAAAAGGAATTCAATGCTTACACGACAGTGTTAAGTTTACTATAATTTAATGCATTTTTTTCTTTCGTTTTGGGGCTCTTAATCCAGGATTAATTTCAGTTTGTAGAAGCATGAAGCATCAGAGCCGCGGGCCACTCAAAATGAGTAAACATTTCATCTTTCATTGACAAATTCAGAATTCTTATCTTCCAGCGTCAAACTCCAGCGCTCATCGCAATGCAAACATTCACACGGTCCTGAAGGCCCTGCGCCCCAACCGCCAACATCATATGAAACAGCCTCACACAACACTTTAATTCATGACCGCTCATAACAGCTCATAAATAAACATACGCTTCTGCTTTACAGATTAGAGAAATACATTCCATCAAAACATATTTGAGGATAAATCATTCTCATCTAAACTCTTCTGGTGTCTGAAGTCTTCATCGCATTACATGACAACCACGACAAAGATACGGCATGCCGAATTAGCTTTTAATCATTCTCAGGATATGAATTTTTGAACCATTATTCCATTCTCTACCGCTTATCCGAACTACCTCGGGTCACGGGAGCCTGCGCCTATCTCAGGAATCATCGGGCATCAAGGCAGGATACACCCTGGATGGAGTGCCAACCCATCGCAGGGCACACACACTCACTCATTCACTAACGCACTCACACCCTACGGACAATTTTTTCCAGAGATGCCAATCAACCTACCATGCATGTCTTTGGACCAGGGGAGGAAACCGGAGTACCCGGAGGAAACCCCCGAGGCACGGGGAGAACATGCAAACTCCACACACACAAGTCGGAAACGGGAATCGAACCCCCAAACTGGAGGTGTGAGGCGAACGTGGCTAACCACTAAGCCACCGTGCCCCTTAGTAACCATTATTATTCTTCAAATCAACAATATAATTTCTACTAGTAACAATCACTTTTTCACTAGTGACAATGGGAATTCTTGATATTTATATGTAATTTTTACTAGTACATTTATTCATTTTTGCAGACGCTTTTATCCAAAGCGACTTACAAGTAGAGTGCAGTGGGCAGCTATCACTGCAGAGTAAACAGGGGTAAGGTGTCTTGCTCAAGGGAACTTCAGTCATTTCCTGGTGGCACTGAGAATTTGAACCAGCGACCTTCTGAGTACGAGTCCAACTCCTCTAACCACTAGACCACAACTGACCCCTAGTAAGAAAGCCATTTTAGATAGCTACAAGTACTCTTAGATTTATTGATATCTGAAATCTATTTCCTGATATCAGAAATACCAATGCGACATGTTCAAATTCATTCCCA
>CM056448.1:3112135-3139635 GCA_029783895.1 Triplophysa bombifrons
TACTGACTTCATGGCTAGGAGGTGTCTGCAATGCGAAGGATGATTTGAAGCGTGGGCCCCTTTTTCTTCATGACGAGATGTGACTGCGCTGCAGGTCACGGTTTGGACGCTCGGGCTCCTGCGGGGTGGTCGCGCTGCGACATTGGCTTCATGACGAGATGTGACTGCGCTGCAGATCACGAGTTGGAAGCTTGGGCCCTTGCGGGGCGGTTGCGCTGCAACATTGGCTTCATGACGAGATGTGACTGCGCTGCAGATCACGAGTTGGAAGCTTGGGCCCTTGCGGGGCGGTTGCGCTGCGACATTGGTTTCATGGCGAGATGTGACTGCGCTGCAGATCACGAGTTGGAAGCTCGGGCCCTTGCGGGGCGGTCGCGCTGCGACATTGGCTTCATGACGAGATGTGACTGCGCTGCAGATCACGAGTTGGAAGCTTGGGCCCTTGCGGGGCAGTCGCGCTGCGACATTGGCTTCATGCTGGATGTGATTGCGCTGCAGATCACAAGTTGGAAGCTCGGGTCCTTTCGGGGCGGTTGCTGCGGAGATACTGGCTTCCTGGAGATTGGTGTATGTTGTAGCATGGCAATAGTTGAAAGGACAGGCCTCTGGGGGGACGGTCGCTGCGATGAGGCTATCTTGAGATGATGAGACCAACGTTGTGGTATGGAGGAGCTGGTTGCCTCGTGAGAGATTCATGTGGCGGTGCTGACGTCCGAAATGAATACCGGCTCAGCAGAGCTTCCGATGGGAGACATCCCCTGCGAAGGCGTTCCTGAATGATGAGTCTGGACGAACAAACTGTAGATGTTGAGCCGGTATGTAATGAGGTGTTACGACCTTCTTGGGAGTCTTGTGTCAACGTGGCCGATGTTGCACTGACAGCCATGACTATCTGCCGATATGGGAAAGGGTTTGATGGGCTTTCCTGATGAGCGACAAGTCCGTCCAAATGTAGCTTCTAAAAGCCTCCGATGACCACCGGCCTAGGGCTTGGATATGTGGCTGAAATAAGCCCTTTTGGAGGGCTGTGGTGGCTGCGCCTATGCGGAAGGAGTGACCGGAAAAGTTTTCTGCTGGGATTCCTGATTGGAGCAGGACGGCTTTGAGGTGCTTCTGAAACCAGAATCGTGAAGCCGGGCGGTTATGTTCGTTGATAAAGAGGGGATCCGATAAGGCTGCTGTCCGGGGTTGCCTGTAGCGAAGATAGGCTAGGAGGGTTCCATACGGCTGAATCGGTGACTGGAGGTTGAAGACATATATGAAATGGCCTCTACTGGTCTGGTCAGTCTTACTTTGTTTGATCGAGTAAGAAATTGTCTCTGTATCCAGCACTTGAAGGTCATACACTGTGGGGTGAACCGCGGGGTCAAATTTGGATGTTGTTGAGAACTCTGAGCATTGTAGAAAACCGAAGAACGGCAATGTGAATATGGCGTCGAGTGTGCGGGCAACATCCTTTGAGTGGTATCCCTTTCGGAGGGTGGAGATACATTTGGTGAGAATCTCCAGGGTGATAGGTCTCCTAACATCCTGACGGGTGGGTTGGGATCTTCGAATGCCCTGGATAACCAGTGATGTTTGAGAGCTTGCTATGGCCGGCGACGTAGAGTTGAAAATCGGTTTGTGGAAGAACTGGAGTCCGCTTAGGTAACCTCTGATGGAGCTGGCCTGAAGGCTTTTCGCAGTGTTGAGAAATGAGATGGAGGTTGTGAGAAAATCCGGGTAGGGAATGCTGAAAGCCTTGTGAAATGATTTGAAGCTTCTCCACGCCGTAAGGTATGATTGCAGGGTCCTGGGGGAAACTTCCTGAGTGATGGAATTGAGAAAGGCATAGAGAAGGTTTTGCCGTGGGTGATTCACTGAAAGATCAACTCCGAAGGTGGCTGTAAGGTGGTACAGGAGTAGACATGGGGTCCGCTTCGGGCGCCAGCAGCTTGAACTTCTGCCAAAATCGGTGCTCTGACTCCGCTGGAGACTTGTGGAGGTTCAGACGCAGGCGCAAGTGCCAGTGAAGTTAGCCAGTGAAACTGCATGTCTTGCCTGTTGGAGAGAGAGAATGGACAGTATGGCGGCCACTTGCGCGTCGTGCGGAGACATGCTCACGCTAGCGTTGGCAACGGCGCCGAAGGAATTAGGTCCAGAGACCGGAAACCTTGACTCTAGCGGGGGCAGCCTCATGCTAGAAATTGATTCCGGCGCCGCGGGCGAGGAGCCTGGGGCGGGAAAGGCAAATCTTACGGCAGTCGCTTGTGCGTCTAACGTAGAAAGGCTCACGCTAGCAGCGGCAACAGCGCCGTAGAAATGTGGTCCGGCCACCAGTGCTTGTGTCTTCACACTGGAGACAAGTTGGTGAGCCGGGGTTCCTGATGGTTGTCGGCCAGCCTGGCCTGGGCAGCTAACAGTGTCGGCTGCTTGTGTAGTCGGAATCTGAAAAAGAAAAGATACAAAACTGCTCGCTTCTGGCTCGCATGGCAAGGTCAGTGAACGTACGTTGTTTCTCCAACCTTAATGAATGCACGGGTCTGTTAGCGAAGATTAGACCTACCGTTTCAAGTTTATATCAAAAGTGATGCAGTCACCGTTATAGTATAACTGTTTGCAGATGGAAGTAAATCAGAGTGTGCATGATGCTTAGCTTGTGCGCGAGCGGCAAGATGTGGAGGGTGAGCATGTTAGAGTCACCCACACGTTCTCAATAACATTTCTGTTTTATGTTAAAAATGTTTTGCACACTGCATGGGTCGAACATCAAATAATTGTGATTTAACGCAACTTCTAGGTTTCAATTCCAGATGCGGTTGTGCTGATGTCAAAAGACTATGGAGATTTTGAGGATGCCAACCGGCGAATAAGCCGATGCGTCCCACCGTTTGTCTAACTTAGCATAAACATTTAAAACGTGATGACTGTTATGGACGCATACACGTGAACACGGAAGCATTAAATCTGCTCAACAAAAGTGATTTCTGGTGTGTGGTTTGCAAAGTGTGGTTCACTCATTATTACATAGTCTTGTTGTCAGCCAACATATACGGGAAAATAAGACATTAAGAACCTATCAAATTGCGCATTTGGGATATTGTTTAAAATAAACGCTGTATACGACCGCTGAAAGAGTGCAAGTATGGATCAGATCTAAAGTGCTTAGCTCGCCAGTACCCACTTGATGTTGCCACCGATGAACGAGTTAGCACTCAACGTCATCAGTCGACATTAAAGACTTTTCGTGCAGGCTGTAGCTACTTCCAAATGAAAAAGTTTGGCAATACTTGTGCGCTGTACGGCACGGGTCGCGGAAAAGTCTGCTCGGCTGGCCACCGACATCCCATTCTCGAGGGCAGCCATGGCAACCGCATTACAGCGGATGAAACTGTATATTGAGTTAAAAGATTGTACTCACCCCGCTTCTTGCGCGACGGCAAGTTCGGCGTTTCAAACACAAGCAAACACAGTATAAACAATACATAATATAATACGATTAATCGGAAATGAGACCATGAATTTGGGGTTGAATAGATCGCGTGACTGCATGGAATAACAGAAATAAGTAATTCCCCTAAGATGATTGTAACTTGGCAGAAAATTTGCCTTCCGTTGAAAAATAATCACATTGGCTGGCGTATCATATGATCAGGTCGAAATGTGTCGATCTTGTAAACACTCCTGTCCCAATAGTAAGGAGCTAGCACTAGCAGCGCTGGCGTATAAAACGCGCATGCTTGAGCAGCGAGCTAACGTGCCGGCGGCTCTTGTATTTGGGAATAAAGGAGTGACGAGCGCTATGTAAACCAGCAGAGATACAGAATCACGTCCCGCAGCTGCGGGGGAAGATGTATGTATTGAGAGATACTTAACGGATCGGGCCTGTCGCGGGGCTGCAACGATTTAGAGATTCGTAAGAATACATAGTGTCCTTCCTGTGTTGATGTAATCCTTTAGAGTTTGGGTTCCATGTGTAATTAGCTTGATGAAAAGCCAAAAGAAACATGCGATATAAACAAGCTGCTGTTTTGCTTGTGCGTCTATTAGCGGCGCTTGTTGCAAAACGTCCGAGGCATGATTAAACTTCTTGGACACGACATCGAACGAAACGTATCGATGTTTATCTGGCGAGAAGCATCAGGTAAGACTGCTTGTCTATTTATAGTAGAGCTTGCTTGAGCTGATAGGGTAGGAGCTGTGATTGCTAATGATGTACCAGCCGAGATGCATGTGCAGGGATTGCATGCTCGGCTGATAGGTATTAGCTGGTGATTGAACGGCGTGCTGATTATATGCTTAGGTTCCTCCCGAACTTTGTTAATAAAAACATCATTTATTAAAGTTGAATGATGTATAGCATTTATTTGTAATATTAGGTATAATTATTGACACCACAGACCTTACTCATTTTCAAACCCTGGCAACGGCCACAAAAGGGCTAACCTTACTGGAGTTAGAACTGACCAGGTCAACTACATGTTAGTACATGTTTGTTAGTTCATTATTTAAAGTAAAACTCACCAAATGTGAGTATTTGTAATGAGTAGCAGGATCCGTAGTGGTCCTCCAATCTCACATTTGACCGTTTGTATGGAGAGTGTATTGGGCATTCACATAGACAGTGCACTGCAAAAAATCCAACTTGCAAAATGTTCCCCGTACAAATATAAATAAGTAACTTGAACATAGAATGTTTAGTTGTTTGTTTGTTTCTGTCTCTCTCTCTCAGTCACTCACTCGCTCGCTTGCTCGCTCGCTCACTCTCTCACTCTCTCTCCGTCTTTCTCTCTCTCATTGAAGGGCATTCATTGGTTGACTCTTCTGTCAGACTGATGTCTCTTGACGACGTGACGTGAAGTAAATAACAGTTGTCAGATGGCAGAAGTCCCTTCATGTCGGACTTTCTGTTCTAATTCACCCAACAAGTACATTTGATGTCTCTCAGTCTCGTGGTTTCTGATGGGAGATATGAAAGCGACACTTCACCAAACCTGTCATCATCGTGTTTTTTTTCCTTTCAGATATTGAGTTAATGATCTGCTGTTGTGTTTGGCTGAAGTACACAGATGCAGAAGGACATGAGAGAATGTGTCAGGACGTCTAGTTCAGTCCTCACATGTCCCGTTCAGAGAGCCTGAACCAATCAGAGAACAGAACACGGTGAGCGATGAGACTCTGTGAGACGACTCTGAGAAAGTGAGTGTGTCTGCTGACACGGCTTCTGTTACTCACCGACGAACACACTTTCGGAGAAATGTCTTGTTTAATATTCATGTGTTTGTGTGGATGGGTTTAAGAACTGAACTCAAGTGTTGACCGTATTACCTTCAACATCACACATGTCTCACAAAGCCTTTCATGTGTGTAATACTGAGGATGGATCATGATTTTCTTCATAGATCAAATGATTGAAAGTAGTGTCGCTGAACTTCTGAACCTCTATCATTGTAGATCACAACAAGACCTAAGCTTGTCTGTCTGTCTGTCTGTCCGTCTTGCTCTCCAACTCTATGTCTGTCTGTCGGTCTGAAGGAGAATGTGAGATGTTGTGTTATGTTGTGAATGTTGTTGTTACACAAATCTGCTATATAATTATTCTCTAAAAAAACACTTTGTGTTGTCCCTTTTTATTTATTTAACACACACTTTAAAATCCTGTGACACAAAAAGTGTATTATTAATGAAAGATGTACAACACATAAAATCAACTAAACTGCTGTTTTACAATAAAAACAGATTCACTTGACTTTTACAAAAGAGAATGTCTCTGAAAAGATGTTTTGCTCATGGTATGGTCAAGTATCTACAGATGGACAGAGACACTGAGATGTGTGTAAAGTCAAAACAGTCATTTTGTGACTAATGACAAACATGAATAAGAAATGAACAACATCAATATTACAGCAGGTGGATTATTGAATAATTCATGTTAATAACACACATTCAACACGAAACGCTTCACGTAACACTGACCGAGTCTCACAGCTCGCTGAACTCATAAGAACTCCAGTCGGTTAAAAACACACCACAAAATCCATTTAACAGGTGTAATCTTAAGTGACTAGTTATGTCAGGAAGTTAACGCACATGTGTGTGTGTGTTGGCGTGTGGGATGTTCTAAGCCGCTGTAGGTGGTAAAACATTCTCAACACATTTGTGAAGTAGTGTTGGCAAACGCTCTAGCGTCCGTCGATTAGATACCGGCCAGATCGCCACTGCGGGAATGCTTTAAGACTTTGTTACTGTATCTGTCACTTACTGTCTGTGTTTTATTTCTAACACACGTGTAAATAACACACTGCACAACGGACATATCTTTAGAACATTATAATATCCATAACTATGAGTTCAGAGGTGTTTAACTCTTTCACAGCCATTAATGATTTATCTCATCATTTAAAAAAAACGGTTCCCCGCCAAAGACGAGTTATTATGGCAATCAGTGTTAGTATTTTTGTACAGCAGGTGGCGCTATTACACACCTTTGGGAAAAAGTACAGAATCCCAGAACCTAGAACGCATATGTTTTATCGGTTTTTAATGATTGTTCTGAGTGTAATCTGGGCGGAATCTGTGACAAAAACGTTAATTATCTCAAAATTATCTTTTAATCAAAGTGATGCATTTTTGAAGAAACCTACCCACATCTAAGGAGTGATAAAAACAAACAAATGAAGATAGAAGAATACGGTTTATTTTGTTTGAAAGCTGAGACTCTGTTCTTTCATTTGATATATTTCATATTGTTTGTCCATATATTCTTTACAGAAAATTTACTGTGAGCCATTAAAGTTGGGTGAAAATGTAAAAAACGCTGGCATAGGCTGGCAACATTTTTTTAAGAGGCTGGCGGCGAATGAGTTAAAGACCTCACATAATGAGGCGTTATGATTTTATTCACTTAGAATGAACTAGTCCCCCTACAAGGACGGTAGCCCTAAATGGACAAACTGCTCTACAGAGCATGCTTCATGAATACGTTATCTCCTTCAGCAAAGAACGAAAATGCGAAAACATGTTTGTCCTGTGTCAGCCACCGTAGTGCTGCGAAAAGGAGGGCTGGAGTGAGCTGTTGGTTGCAATTCCCAAGTTCACCTCTAGATGCTGCTAAAATATACACATTTCACCTTTAAAGCAACTTTTACATTTGATTACTTTAAGGATTTGTTTGAAAAAAAATCTTGATAAATGACCAAAATATAACAGATTTGAGAAAAAGAAATTCCAGAAAACACATCATTTAATGACTTGAGTTGAAGTTTGTCGTGATGAAGCATGACCAAACTTCAGTAAAAACTGATACTCTTTGACATCATTGCAAAGATTTAAATAAATAAATCAAGGTTTATTTCAAAATCAGTCACACTGTTTCTTAAAGTGTGGAGATGTGCTTCAGGAGCGGTGAGAGATACAGACTGTCCTGGGGGCAAATTATTAGATATAGACTCTAATGGCACACAGGCAGAGAGAGAGAGGGAGAGAGAGAGAGAGAGACAGAGAGACAGACAGACAGACAGACAGACAGACAGACAGAGATCCCGTATCATCACTCTTTGTAGCAGACAGACAGCTTTATTCTCTCATTTGCGAGACGCTTTGATTTAAATAACCAAGATCATTTATAACAGCTGAAATAAAACGACTGAATGTTTAATGATGATGCTTGAAGAGTTCAAAGCACAGAAAGCGCAGACGTTAAACAGACATAGAGAGTTTCAGACAGTGATTTTCACGTCAGACGCAGAGAAATGTTTTTCTGATTGTGGTGACTGCGGTGGAGCCGGAGATCCGCCTGTCATTCAGTAACACGGTTCATTCATTACAGTTCATGACGGGCCAATTAGAGAAATAAGACATCAAGCAGGGCTCAACTAATGGGCTTATAATGGAAGATTACAGCGGCTCAAGTGTCGTAGGAGGAGACGGAGAGAAATGAACTCATCGCACTTCACAACTCCATCGGATACATGAATCTTTACTTGGAATCACCGAGCGTGACATAGAAGAGTCGTTTCTCTAGCTTCTTTTCTCCAGCGACAAAAAACATGTTTTTACCTTGATTTACTCTGGTAAGCCTATAATAAGAATTAATATCAAGCATAGTGTCACGGGTTCGTGCAGGGAAGAGCGTACTCCAACGGATAAATCAAAATAAGGTATTTTAATAAGAACTCAAAAGGCAAACAGGGAACCGGGAACACAATACACCATAACATAATTAATAGCAGACAAGGAATACAATGAAGGGGAGAACTTAAATACGACAGATAATGAGGGTTAAACAGGTGCAAGGGATGAACTAAATGAGACACAGGTGAAAACAGGTGAGGGACTAATTAACTAATAATGAAATCAACCATGGGAGGAAAAAACAAACAAAACATCACACCACTGTGACACATAGGGTCAGATTTGGGATTTTTTTGTTAACTTATTAAATATAAATCTACAAATAGCTGCATAACTACAGCAAAAATGTTTAGTGTACAACAGACCTCTTCAACAAAACCTTTTTCCAAAGCTTCTCATGGGATCAGAAAAGGAATATGTTACATCATACTGTGACATCATTTTATATCGTACATATTGTACTGTTGATTTATTTTGATTTATTTGTTTAACGGGTCAATCTCTGTGCCAGAATTAGCTACGGAGCAAAATATCATCTATAGTTCAATACAGTAACAACTGCAGTTGTTACATACAGTAGGTCCTTCAGTAATAAAAGCTCCTTCATATAACACCAAATAACCCGAAACAATGTTACTGAATGTTATACCATGGTCTGTTTGAATACTGGATTCTGATTGGCCGGAACGTGTGCATTTAAAGCCTTTAACGCACGGGTAGCTCCAATCAGTACGGAGAGTTTTCACCCGTTTCACCTGAGTCTGTATGAGCATCATTCTACACAACATCAGCTGTGTCCTAAATGACATAATCTACTATATGAATATTGCAAGGGTACTCAACAAGTTTTACACTAAAGGAAGCTATCAAATAAAATCATCGAACTCCAAACATGATGCAATCTATTTCTTCATCAAACTCTTGATGGCGGTGTTGTTTGTTTCGCTCAACATCACGTCGGTCAACCAACAGACAAGAAAAAAAATACATTTCTTTTCTGTTTTTGCGCACTTCTATTTTGTGCAATTTTTTGGTAACACTTTACATTACGGTAGTCTTTATCTTTAAGGCATTTATGAATGTGTTCGTTAATGATTAATATGTCGTTTACAAATGCATTAAAAAGCAGTTATAACTGCGTTCGTAAAAGGGGTATTCTAATGAAAGACCTGCCAAATAGTGCGCCGTTTTTTATTTGCACTTCGAAATATATGCATTCTGTTTCTACAATAAATAATAAATAAATGTTTTCTAGTTTTGATGAACTATTGGATGTAATTGAATCATCAATAATACATCATAAACAAGCAGGTTGACAACAACCTCTGTGCATTTAATGTTCAAAAGTGATCGCAAGTTTGATGAATCTATCTCGGTAAGCATAAAAAAACTGCTTTGGATAAGCACTTTGATCTGAAGGGATTCACGAGGGCACCCTGAAGACATTTTATACACCTTTGGGAAAAACTACAGAATCCCAGAACCTAGAACGTATATTTCTTATCAGTTTTTAATGATTGTTCTGAGTGTAATCTGAGCGGAATCTTTGACAAAAAACGTTAATTTTAATTATGCATTTTTGGAGAAACCTACCCACATCTAAGGAGTGATAAAAAAGAACAAATGAAGATAGAAGAATACGGTTTCTTTTGTTTAAAAGAAGAGACTCTGTTCTTTGTTCTGTCATTGGACATATTGTTTGTCCATAAATTCTTTACAGAAAATGTACTGTGAGCTTTTAAAATTTGGTGAAAATGTAAAAAAACGCTGGCGTAGGTTGGCAACTTTTTTTTTAAAGGCTGGCGGGGAAAGAGTGAATCATTAAAGAACACATTTATAAATGCTCTACAAAGGGTACCTCAATGTAAAAAGTTATAATTTGTTTTAAATGTGATACTTGTTATTTTACAAAATGTTGAAAATTGAGTATACACATGACCCAGGACTATGAACTGCATTTAAGTGTGAAACCAAACTATATATATTAATGCATGCATATATAAATAAATGAATAAATAAACAAATGCATAAATCCAGGAATAAATAATATAAAAAATAAATACATGCATAAATATATAAATATACTGTATATTACACTGAATGACAGTCTGAGAGATGAGAGAATCTACTTTCAGCAGCTAAGCACAACTAACCAGTCGGACCTTTGGTGGTTCTCAGGACATCCAGCAGAGCAGATTAGAAATTAAACTTTTATTACTTGCTCGAGGTTTTTAATACTTCTTCACTGTGATTGCATCTGTGTTTGAATCGAGAGAAATCCAAACGTGTATCTGCAGGGAGTGCAGGAACAGAGTTTGGATTTCTTTGGTGAAATGTCAGCTTGACTGTTGTTTAAATGATGAGCGGTCGGTATTTTGGAAAGCTACGGTTCAAAATTGCTTCCCCAACACAGTTCAGCAAAACACTGAGGTCTGTGTGTGGAGATGTTTTAATGAGATCAGCAGATCCACATCTTTTTTCTTCTTCTCTGCAGCGGTGTGTGAAGACGCTCTGAATAGCTGTGCTGCAGTGATTGTGCGTCCGTGCGCAGGACGTATTGAATTCTGTTTAGCCGCTGTTGGTCATTTGACGTCTCTGATGTTTAGCAGAAGTGTAACGCTCAGCAGAAACGTCTCCACACGCCCAAAACAAGCAACTCATGAAGGTCAGAACCAGAGCAGAGCTGCCAAAAACAAGACCAAACCAAACCAAGAATGTGAGGAACACGGTAATGCTCTCCACAGCCCATAATGACAGTTGAAACAATGACATCCCATCAATAAACACACCGCCGTTCAGTCTGTGTCTGTCGATAAATTGACCGAAAACGAGACACGACTATCAGACAAACACGCTTTTTTGGTTATTTAGCTGTGTTTGCTTACACACATTACACACGATTGGTTTAATAATAATTTATTGTTCTTCTAAAGATATTCATAATTGTGCAGTCTAAACTGTAAAATTTCTGCAATTTTACAGATTTTTTAGGTATTTTTTGAAACCAGTCGAAAAACATGTAGTTACAGGAAACGTTATTTTACTGTAATTCCTCTTAAAGCACATTTCTTCTATTAGAAATTATATATATGAACCTACAGCATAAAACATGTCGAGTCGTTCTCAAACCAGCATTGACTCAAAAAGGGCCGAATCCAAATGTTAACCCAGATTTTTTTTATATTTGACCCAACAATGTTACTGTAAATATGGAGGACGACAAATTACTTAATGAGAAAATACATATATTAATATATGAATACACACATAAATGCATAAATACGCAATTAGATAAAAACACATGCATAAATAATAAAGTAACTAAATACATGCATATATAAATGAATAAACACATGCATAAATGCAGGAAAAAATAACCAAATTAATAAATATATGCTTAAATAAATAGATAAATATGCATCATTTCATTTATCTATTCATTTATGCATGTATTTATTTATTTATGCATTTATTTATGCATTTACGCATGTGTTAATATATTTCTTCATTTGTTTATTTATACATTTATGCACATATTTATCTATTTATTTATGCAGCTATTTATTTTTTTATTTATGCATGTGTTTATTTATTTGTTTATTCCTGCATTTCTGTGTGAATTAATATATTCATTTATGTATATATACTTAAGTAATTTCCTGTCCTCCATAGTTAAAAGAGCCCAACATACACACTTAAAAATAATAAGTATTTGGTGCATTGAGGTCAACAATTATGTGTTTTCAGACATGAAAATCTCCCCTAATCTGAAACAAGACAATGTATTCAATGCAGCAGAATGTAGTGTCCATTGGTATTGAGACGAACTGGATTTATTTCCTCGAATGCTGATTTAAAGTGCCTCTTATATTTGTGTGGTCCCTTTAGAAAACTCTCTCATGCGTTTCACTGACGCACAAACAAAACTCCTTTAAAACTGGAAAAGTTCAGCGGATGTGATTGTGTTTGTGAGAGAAGAACTCAAACTAATGTACTTCAGCTCTGCCACGCTACTGACCGATTCCTTTAGAAATAATGAAAATAAATGTGTTTGTCTGACAGAAATGAGAATGTGCACACGAGCAGACTTCACATATACAAATAAAAGCTGTCGCCGTCCAATGCTATATAAGACCGATCTCGAATAAATTAGCATAAATTAGCAGACTGTAGCCTGAACAAACAGGCATTGGATGACTCGTTCCCTGCAATCTGGGTTGCCAGATTGCCATTGAAGCCCGTTAAAATCCCTCTCAGATCAAGCGCTCCTGCACAGTTTGAGATGCCAAAAAAAGGCGGTGGGAGAGAGCGCCAATCAAACAAATTTCATGCTTATAGTGCTGTATTGATTATAAGACTTAACATATAATCTTTGCTTTTTATTGATTTATTCTTTATTCGTGTAATGATTCATCATTCAGACACTCAATTCACACAAAGCATCTAAACTTTAAAAAAAACTCAAGTCTGTTTGAAATTTCCCATCACCTGCACACGTTCAGTTGGCAGTATAAGTATGCGAAGTGGGACGCAGCCATCCTTCAGATGTGGGATATTGGATTGAAGGTAAAATCTCTTCAGCTCTCGGCAGATTTTGATGTTCTCTGCTGGGAACGTTCAGGTGCGAAAAACTGACGTTCATTAACATGACCCGGAGAAACAGAAGGGCTTTGATGATGTCACGCGCTAAAGAGGCTTCAAAGCGAGAATTACAGAAAGATTTTTGTGAGGAACAGACTCAAGTCGCCACATCACACAACTCTGGACTCACATTCACAATACGTTTTATATTCTAAAGGCAAACACGGGTAAGTTATGAGCTTTAAGAGGAGGAAAGATTATATACATGATGACTTCACTGTATCTCTCACAGAATCAAATGTTTATAAGGTGCTATTACGTGGTTTTTAATGAAATCAAGTTGTTTTGGATGAAATATTATTGGATGTTCATTCTTCTGTTTGCAGCACAAGCAGATGTGACAGCACAAATACTTGATTACAATCTTTACTAAATTTGTGTATATGTCTGTGTGTGTGCGTGTGTGTGCTTTTGTGTGTGTGTGTGTGTGTGTGTGTTTGTCTGTGCATGTGTTTGCTTTTGTGTAATTTTATGTGTGTGTCTGCAACTGTGTCTATGTATGTGTTTGCGTGTGTTTGTGTGTGTGTGTGTGTGTGTGTGTTTGTGATATCAGAAAGCAAGCGGTGCCCTGCTGTTCATTTGGCAGGAAGTGACACATTTCTGTTTGAGAATCTCTGCTGGCGTTTGCGTGTCGGGCATCTCAATCGCTTTGATGTTAATTTGATGTGAGAGTTCAGAGGTACACGTTGGATATTATGAGATATAATAGCAGGAAATATTAATTGATGTGAAGGTTCTCGGATATTAAACGCTTTAGCTGCTTCTCCTGACAAACAAGCAAAGTAAATACAAGATTGGGAAAAGCAAGAGGTGAACTGCTGCTGGAGTTTTAATATTCTGTAGTGGCTGTCTGGGGTGGCATCATTTCCACAGACATTTGCAAATATATTAAAGTGTGTGTGTTCACACTTCCACGCAGTAAAACAGATCATCTTAGCGAGAAGAGAAGAAGTGCCCTACAGATTATAGTACGTTCTCTATCGCGTTTTTCATAATGTTTATGAGCGCTGTCTCTTTAAGAAAAATGATATCACATAAATGTTTCACAAGGACGTTTATTTCAACCTCCTAAGACCCGAGCTTTGGTTTGGCCTGCATTTTAGATTTCTTCTAGCTATTTGAGGTTAGTAAATAAATATGATTACCAGATTTTATCTTTGTACATGAAGCTCTTTCAGAAAAAAAAAAGTCCATATTCGGTACACTCGGTCTGTATCCATAGAAAACAATCAAGACGCCATTGTGTAACAAAGTGCAAATATTTTTTTATTTACAGCACAACATTGTGCCTGAACATATTTCATTGTTACTGTTGAATATATAACAGATTCAATATCTGAACATGGGTATGGATTTTTTTTTTAAGAAACAAGCAATCATATCCATAAAACCTTGAGAATTTGCTTATGTTTTGTTTTTGTAGCACTACAAATCGTTACTACTCCAAACTAAGAATGTTCTCTGTTTTGGTATATTTTGGCCGAGCTCAGCGAGTGTAATTGGATAGTCTAAAGGGTTTTGGTAATCTTTAATTGTTGACTCCAGAGTGCATAGTTTGTTGTGTAGGTTAGTTTGTTCATGGTTCTTGGTTATTTTACTAAAGAGGTTTGAGAAGTGCTTTATCCATACGTCTCCGTTCTGAATGGGAAGATCTTCATGGTGGGATTTGTTAAGTGTGTTCCAATGTTCCCAGAAGCGATTTGTTTCTAGAGATTGTTCAATTGCTTTTAACTGGTTTTGTGTATCTTGTTTCTTTTTCTTCCTTAGTGTGTCCTTATATTGTTTAATTTGTTCATGGTAGAGTTGGCGTGTGTTTACATTGTCAGCATCTCTGTGTTTCTGATTTGATAGAATTCTTACTTCTTTTCTAAGGTTTTTACATTCCTTATCAAACCATTTCTCATTTAGGGGCTTTTTGTTTGGTTTTGTGTTAGTGGGTTTTAGGTTAGATAGTGTTGCAGATATTGTAAAAATTTGGTTAATCCTGTCTACTGCTAAATTTACTCCTTCATTATTGTGTGGAAATGGGGTATCTAGGAATTTATTCAGTAGGTTTTGAATTTTTGGTTCACGAGTTATGCTTTTGTATGTATCTTCGCAATTTTGTTTCCACCTGAATGTTTGTTTTAGGGTATGGAGGTGAGTTTGTTTTGATGCCTCTGTGTTAGGTTTGGATCTATTGAGGTAGAGAGTGATTTTACTGTGATCTGACAATGGGGATGGTGGGCTGACTGTGAACGCTCTGAGGGAGTTAGGATTCAGATCCGTGATGAAATAGTCTACCGTGCTGTTACCCAGCTTATAACTATAGGTGTACCTACCGTATGAATCTCCTCGTAGTCTTCCATTGACCATGTACAGACCCAGTGTGCGACAAAGATGGAGAAGTATTGATCCATTTTTGTTTGTTGTTTTATCGTAGTTTAGTCTTTGTCTCTCGCTCTCTCTATCTATCTCTCTGTCTCTCTCTCTATCTATCTCTCACTCTCTCTTATTACTTACATCTTAACACCTCCTAATTAAACCAGCGGGTTAATGAAGTCTTTCTCACAAACCGGAATGATAATGAGAGAGAGAAATCTGTTAATCTACATAAGAAACCTAACAAGGTGTTAAAAATATTTTTTCATTTTCACTTAACAGCGCATGTGTTAGAGTTCTCACAGAGAGATCCCATCCTGAAATGATATTTCATATTCCTGAAATCTCTTAAAGCCCTAAGCACACACACGCACTGAATGAGACCTCACGATAGACTTACGTCATCGTTTTATTTGCTTGTTTTGACCATAAACTTACATAATTCTTATATTATTTTTCATAAAACAAGACCAAATATCTTAGGTCACTTTTCGTAATTGTATATTGATTTAAGAATTAAGAAGCAGTTGTCACCACATTGTGTTTTTAAGTTTCTGAAGCTATCGTTTTCATGTGGACTGTTTGTGATCTTAGCTTTCACTATTCTTGTGGTCACACACACACACACACACACACACACACACACACACACACACACACACACACACACACGCAGAAGTGCTTATCAAAGCACTTTGATGACCTCACGCCGCTCTAAAGGGGAGAAAACAAACATATTTGAAAGCTCTATAAAGTGTTCCTGTTGTTTTTTCAGATGTATTCTGCCGTGTCCCGTCACCTCTCTGTGAACTCAGAGTCCAGAAGAGAGTTTGTTGGGTTTAGTCGAGCGATGAATGAATGATGAGTGTGAGGAGTCTGGTCAAATCTTCTCTCTTTATATCAGCGCACTCTCTCCTCCTGAGAAACATTTCATGAAAACCTTTTAAAAACTCTTTTGATTTCCTCAATTTAATGAAGTTGATTGACAGTATTTCCACATTTCATTGACAGACGGACTCTTGATGTTGCACAGTATGACCATGAGGTCATATCTTGATGGACTGCAGAGGGTCTTCAAGAATAATGATGTTTCTGTGTTTGGGTGCAGACGTCTCATTGCACGTGATCTCTGACCACTTGTGCCGTGTATTTATTTCTGACCTAAATGATAAATAATAATAATAAATCAACTCATTCAGATGACACTGATGACAGAAAAACGCCGTCAATGACGTGTGTTTACAAAACGTTTAGATTTTTAACGTGATCAGTCTTGGGCAAGTTACTATGGAAAAGTAACGAATTACTAGTTACTAATGACATATTCAATAGTGTAATTATATTACTGTACAATGACTCTCTCCAAAAAAGTATTTAATTACTTTAATACTAATGACTTTCTATATCCTACATCAACCTTAATTAATTCAGTGATTCAAGGATAGACATGAAACGACTCTTTTAATTCAATCAAATAAATAATAAATAACTACATAAATTATTCTAGTTAACTGACTAAAGTATACAAATGTTAGAATTATAAAATAAAGCATACATTTTAAAGTTAGACATATAATTTTGATGTCATTTTCATTATTAAATATATTATGCAGTATTTAGTTGAATTACATCTGAAGTAACTGTAATTAAATTGAAGAAAAATGAAAGTAATCCCTCACTTTACTCTTCAAGAGTTACAGGAACTAACTGAAAAATAAAAGGTAGCTCTGTATACACCTTATCTTCACTCGCTAATGCAGACATACGTACCCGCCAGATCCCTAAATGAACGACGTCTTGTGGTGCCATCCCAAAAAGGTAAAATCTCTCTCGCGCACCTTCTCCGGATCTGTTCCACCTATGTTGAATGATCTGCCTGCTGCTACAAGATCTGCAGATTCTGTATCCATCTTTAAGAAACGTCTGAAAACACATCTCTTCCGTCAACATCTGACTGATCTGTTCTGACTCTATCTTCTCTACTCTTTAAAAAAAAATAAAAAAAAATGAATGAATGGTTTTGTATACTGTGTTAGGTTATATGAGACCAGTCTTCATTTTTTGATTGCACTTATGCTTTTGTTGTACTTATGATGTCCCAATTGCTTGCATTGCCTACCCCACATGTAAGTCGCTTTGGATAAAAGCGTCTGCTAAATGACTAAATGTAAATGTAAATGATTACTTGTAACTTGTTACACCCAACACTGCACGTGATGTCCTCACAAATGGAGGCAATCTCATCCTGAGAGAGATGATGTAATGTTTACTCCCGAACAGATGTCTTCAGGGGTTACTCGTAAATTCATGCAATACATCCCTTACACAAATTAAGAATGCTGGACGGTGTCTTTCTCTCTCAGGAGCGTTTATTAATAAACTATCAGCGTGTATCTCATGTTTAACACAAGAGTGTGTGTGTGTGTGTGTGTTTGTGTAGAAAGCAGTGGTGTTGTATAAGGCAAATTTTCTGTTCTAAAATAAAAATAATCTTCCCTAATAACCAGCGAGTGTTGCCATGACGATTTCCCATACTTCCGTTTGTTCCTTTACCTTTCCGGCCTTACGCACACACTGCGGAGCAAACACACAACTCGCAAATAACCAGGCATAAAAGTTCAGTTTCGATGTGAAATTGTTGGCACAAAAATAAAATATGACATTTGTCAAAATAGAAGCAAAGCAGATAATCTTGAGCCTTAATGCCATTTAAAGGAACAGTGCACTCTAAATTAATTCAAAAGTCATATTTAATGTTTAATTTCAGACACATTTCAATTCCGCTTATATCTGTATATAAAAGACCATCATTAAACATTACACGTCTTGTTAAGGTAAAATAACATTCGGATACAAATTACTGTTTATACGCAGCAAATGTGAATAATATCTGTGACACACAAGCAGAAGTTCATCCACCAACCGCAAAAAGGACAATTTAACAGCTCCAATAACTGGGTTTTACTGAATAATTCATGCAGGAGCTACCACATAAATTTGACATTGACTAGTTTCACGTTTCTGTTTGACTAACCTCCAGCACGTTTGGCCCTTCCACAGCGTTTCACTGTAAAGCTGCGTTTTTGCTGGTTTGTCAAACTGAGGGACAACGAGATGAAATTTCCTGCTAACTGACAGACGCACGGCTCAATTTTACTGCCACGAAATGTTGTAAAAACGCAGATCCATACTGGGACACTTCTAATGCAGTAAACTTGTGCGGTAAAATCTGTGAAATTATATATCTTTGTAAAAACACAAGAGCATGTTTATTTTAAGGGAGTCACAGGAAGTAAAAGCACAAAGATAACAGTGACATTATATTCCACTATTGACAATAATCATAATATTGATAACTGTGATTATTTGTGGTATTGTCTTTACACTGAACATATCATAATATGGTCAATAATTCAGCATCTGTTTAACATTTTGTCTGAAAGGGACGGTTCACCCAAAAATTTAAATTTTGTCATCATTTTCTCACCGTCGATTTGTTCCAAATGTGTATAAATGTTTTTTTTCTGATGAACACAAAGAAAGATATTTTAAAGAATGGTTCAAACCAAACAGATCTCAACTCCCATAGACTCCCACAGTAGGAATAGCCTGAAATAAAGTTCATGACATAAAACACACCAATGCTTATCTACTTGTGATTTTTTAAAGCCTTATTGTGTCGTATAACGGTGGTTGCTGACAACTTGTTAAAAGCAACAAATTATCATTTCGAATATAAAGCTAAAAAATAAAGCAATATTGGCACAAATCTCACACATTTTTAATGGTGGTGACATTGATATCGAGCTTTTTACTTCTGCCGATTGTATTTCGGCTTCAAAAGTTGTGTTCATTTGTAAAGACGTGTAAACATCATAAACCCTTGTTGGGGAAAATGCACAGGCTTTCGGTCAAGGGACCCAGTGCGGTGCTAACTTCCGGAATAGCCTACAAAACTACATCATCTCTGAGGTACTGGATAGTATTGCAGTATGAGTTCAATTCTTTAACCAAAAGAATAACTGATACAAAATCAACAAAATGTAAGATTCAAACATTCATAAATATGGTGATAAAATTATTCTCGTTCATCTTTACACCACAATAAAAGTGTTGATGTTGTGAAATCACTATTGTGACCTGATCGTATAATTCACTGTTGCACTATCACTCTGAGAGAGAGAGAGGGACAGAGAGAGAAAGACAGTGAGTGGGTGAGTGAGAGAGAGAGAGAGAGAGAGAGAGAGAGAGAGAGAGAGAGAGAGAGAGAGAGAGTGAGAGAGAGAGAGAGAGAGAGAGAGAGGGACAGAGAGAGAAAGACAGTGAGTGGGTGAGTGAGAGAGAGAGAGAGAGAGTGAGAGAGAGAGAGAGAGAGAGAGAGAGAGAGAGAAGGAAACGATGTGTGAAGGAAAGGAGATGTCGCTCGCAGCATCGGAGGGAGACTGGCATCCAACTCTGACGCGGTCCCCCCACCCCCAGCGGTCGAGTTCAGGAGGAAGCAGAAGTGATGTCATCCATGCTAACCAAGGGATGCGTGGTTCCTGAGGTCGGAGCGCGGTGCAAACTGCGCCCACCCCGGATGCCATGTTAACATAACTCATCACTGATTGTTACGGCTTCACTTTTCCCCCAGTTGATTTTAGCAGAGGACAATACACCAAAAGCATTAATGTTCTCTACAAGGGTGTCAATATATTCTTGTTTTTTTACAATGACAACAACATTATCGGCATATGCAGATAACTTAAAAACTGTTTCACATCCAGGAAGGTTTACACCAATAAGAGATGTTCTTAATTTGTGCAGAAGAGGCTCTTTGGCCAAGGAGTACAGCATGCCAGATAATGAACATCCTTGTTTGACCCCCCTATGAACTTTAAAAGGAGCACTCAAACCACCGTTGATCTTTAAAAATACTCTCAATGTCACTACACAAGACTCGGATCATGTTTATAAGGCCAGAGCTGAACCCAAAAGCATCTACAAATACTGATGTTCAACTCTGTCAAAGGCCTTTTCTTGGTCAATTGAAATCAGGCAAATTTTACAACCCAATGAATTAGAGAGGTCCAAAACATCACAAATTAAAATAATATTATCAGATATCAACCTATTGGGTATACAATATGTCTGGTCAACCTGAATAATATCCTCCATAACTTTTTCAGTCTCATTGCCAACACCTTTGATAAAAGTTTATAGTCAGTAAAGAGCAGAGCCACCGGCCGGCAGTTCTTGATCTCTTGTAAATCCCCTTTTTTGGGGAGAAGAGTGAGGACAGCTCTCCTGCAGCTCAATGGTAATTTTCCTTTACTTAGACTGTCTCTGAGAACAAGCAACAAGTCTTTTCCAATCACAGGCCAGAAAGCTTTATAAAAGTCCACAGGGAGGCCATCAATGCCTGGAGCTTTACCGCTTTCGAGACTCTGCAACGCAGAGAGTAGTTCATCAGCAGAGATTGGTGCATCCAGCTCTGCATTAGCCTCCTCGGGAACCTGAGGTAAGCCCTCGTAGAAGGACTGCGCCACCTCTGGTCTCTCATGGAACTCATTCTCAAAAAGTTTCTCATAAAAAGCAACTGCAGATTTACGAATGTCCACAGATTCTTTCAGCAGTTGTCCGGTGCTGGACCGCAGAGAGTGCATAAGTCTCCTTTGTCCATTTTTCCGTTCAAGGCCGAAAAAAAAGTGAGAGGGTGCATCCATTTTTGCAATGTTTTGATAACGTGAGCGAACCAGAGCACCTTGGCCAGAAAAACCCAACAGGTTAGATAGAGCTGATTTTTTTCTTTTGAGAACTTTAAAATGTTCTCCTTCTCTTGTTGAGTCTGCCAAATCTTGCAGCTTCACTATTTCACTCTCCAAAGCTTTCATAGATCTAGCCATGTCCCTTGTGACATTGAGAGTATACTGTAGGCACAGCTGTTTTATATTGACCTTCCCTATGTCCCACCACTGTTGTAAAGAAGTGTATTCACACTTTTCCTTTGTGTAACCACTCCAAAAATACCTAAAAGCATCTTTAAAAGCATTATCAGAAAGCAAGGATACATTAAAATGCCAATAGGCACTTTTACATTTCACATCTTTGACAAAGATATCAACTCGCACAAGACAATGGTCCGAAATACCAACTGGGTGTATAGAACAACCTTTAAGTACATTACTTTGATGATTAAAGCAGTAAAATCTATCTAGCCTAGCCAAAGACAAAGAATTACCTTTAACATGCGTCCAAGTGTATTGACGCTGAGTAGTATGAAAAAACCTCCACACATCACATAAATCATTCGTCTGAATTAATTTAACAAGACAATTCTTACTGGCTCCATGTGGTTCTTGGTGGTTTCTATCTAGAGTTGCATTCTCAGTGCAGTTAAAATCATCACCTAGGAACAAGTAACCATCATCACTACAGTTACTTATAACAGTATTTAGAGTGTTTAAAAATGCCACCCTTTCTGTGCCTACAGTTGGAGCATATACATTGATAAAAGTCATTTTTACATTTTCAAATACAGCTTGGATTTTTAACAAGCGACCTTCAATGATTACTTCACTGACACAAGTAATAGGTAAAAAAGAACAACTTCCCCATCCCAATCTTTCTTCCATGCAGTTTCATTTTCAACTGTGCTATGTGTTTCTTGTAAAAAAATGACATTTAATTTCTTTACTTTTAACAAGCTGATAAGAGAAACTCTCTTTGCATCCTCTCTGGCACCATTGATGTTTAAAGAGCCCAGCTTTATGTCACACATAGCAAATGTTAATTTGCATTTTAACAAAACAGGGAGGTTAACAATAAAAAAAAAGACCTTTGACCATCATTAGCTATTTGTGCTCTAACTTTTATCATACATTTTCTTAGATTTTTTTAGTTCATTTTTCATGAACGGGGGTACATTCGAAATAATATTTTTTAGCAGGATTTACTAAAGACAAAACTGTTGTGTATGTGTCTCGAATCACTACTCCGCTCTCAAGTAACTGGTTTACTTTGTCCACACTGTCTAAAAAAAAATCACAACGGCACTATTCATCCTAGAAGCCGACTTAACACTATCGTATCCGACAACCTCACCCACCGCTAAAACACACTCTTCAACCGAACACCGAAGAGAAATTTTGATAGCGTGTCGGCGCGTGAGCTTGTGCAAACTGTGTTCACCTGCTGCAGCCATGTTGACAGCCACTCCGGCAGCGCCGCCACTTCCACCAAACAAACAAAGATAAACCCCAACAAACACTATTTCACCAAACAACTCCTCAAAATATCGACAGAGGGAAAAAAGGTTTAGGAAAAAAGAGAATTGGAAAACTCACATTCAGCACGCTCTCAGCAACACTCACCGCACACACTCCCAACACGCACTCAGAGAGGGAGAGAGAGAGAGATATAGAGAGTGTGTGAGAGAGAGAGAGAGTTTATGCGAGTAATGATTGGTGTGTTGTGCTGTTTTATTCATCGGATGTGAGCGGATGATGAATGAGTCCCTTCAACAGCAGATATAAGAGTCAAGTTATAATTACATTTCAGTGTGATACACACACACACACACACGGCTAATGACAGCGTGTGACACAGATTCTCTCTATCATGTGTGTGTGGTACTTTAATAACTCGTGTTAATTTTACTTTATGAAGTCAGACAGCATCTGGTCTCAGTTCATCACAAAACATCACAAGAGCTTTCTCAAAACAACACTGAAACAACTTCTGCGTTCAGCTCTGAAGACATCATTCAACCGGACGGACTTTACACAATGTCACATCGGACTGTACTGTACCGTATTGTAGCGTTTTTAGCTGCATGTTAAATTAAGTATGAGTTTACTCAACAAAATAAGATTCTCCACCAGATCTATCAAGATCAAACATATATGAAATGTGTTATTTAAAACATCAATTTCAGTGAAGGAATTAGATTAGCTCAAAAGAGAAAATATGTATAATAATCGTCATTACACATACATATTTTACAATTCTGATTAGCAGTATAGTGATAAAAAACCTATATGTATTCGTCCAGCAAATGCATCAATGTTTTATACACCAACGTTATCTCATGACTATAAGTAACGTGACTTTACCACACAGAATTAAGAGCAGAGGTAGCATAGATCGAAACACAGTTTAAGTGACCAAGTTTGTGAGCGTGAACACAGAGAACCCATCACAAATGCCTTTATGGTTTTCATTAAACTCTACTCTACATGGTAAACACAGACGACAAACAAATACATGAAACACAAACGCGCTAGGATGCGCAGAGAGAGAGAGAGAGAGAGAGAGTGAGAGGACATGGCTGCGAGGCAGGTAAAACTTGTCTGAAAACCAATAAAATCATCTTTAACAAAGAGGCACGCTCTTAACGCAGCAAATCTATATTTAGAAACGGATACTTGCAATCTCGGTGTTGGACCAATATCTGTATGCGCGTGGATGGAAATCTTGAATGGTTTCAGAATGCAGTCCTGTTGAAACGCTGAGTTTGGGTTCTGAGTCCAAAGTTCCATGGCCTAAACGGACTCCCCAGAGGGGAACCCCAAGCAGGGGTGTCCGTTGGAGTGTCCTTCTCGTCCTCTTTCTTTTTCCTTCCGATTCCAAAAAGTCAACTAAAACTAATTCGGTGATGGTGTTTTAAATGCATACCTGCCCTGCCCCCAGATGGTCTGCGGGCCAATGCCATGAAAGTGATAAGGGGGCCTAAGAAGGTTCCTTTGTTTCTCATGGCAGCTCATTTGCATGGCTCTGACAGTATGGTCAGTTTGCATTTAATACCTAAACTTAGTTATGGACATAGTATGATGTGTTCTATGTTTTTATAACATAGCTCATCATATAGGGAATTCAAAGTTGTGTAGTTACATATGAAACATGCAAGGCATTGAACTGTGAACGTATGAATACGTCAAATGAACCCTGAATCAAAACTTGCATATCTAACAGTTACAGAGTATATAAAGTAGCACGAGCGGCAACACACAACCTAGACATTTAGATAGATTTACAGAAAGGATAGTTTAAATCACATAAGTTCCTATTTGTCAGAATAGTTTCTCTGGTTAGCCTCAGATGTTAAGTTAGAGATGATACACAGACTTAATCACTTATGCTTTGAAGCCTATGAGTCGTAAACCTCCTACAGTGAAACCAAATGGTTAACACACTATCTTTGAGAGTTTAACCCTAAAACCAGACCCAATGGAGCTAGGTTTGCTATGGTCTTGAAGATGTTATCTTGAAACCAAGACAAAAGGGAGTGAGAGGTTGAATGGCTTGATCCAGACACTACAGTATGTTTCTTTCAATAAAAACATCACAGCCTGTTAAGTTCATGACTCTAAAAAAATGACTTGGCTCAAATCAATACATTTGGATTGAGTTTGATGTGTTGAAAAATTATCATAAGAGGAAGATGATGAAGGTCGATGAGATGAGAATCTATGAAGTGCACTAGTCAAGACCGGAGTTGTCCGTCTGGACTCGTGGAGGTCAAAGGTCAAGTCAGACATAAAAGCGCGGCCCTTAATGTGGTGAGCCTGTGACCTCAGTGTGTGTGTAACACTATGAACCGTGAACAGAGGTTAATGACGTCTCAAGACCAACAAGATAAAAACAAAAACAAACATCTTTCTGCTGACACGAGGAAGCACATTAACCTGTGCGTGTGTGTGTGTGTGTGTGTGTGTGTGTGTATGCGTATGCGTGTCGAGCTGATGTCTGAATAATGAACTGTTAAATAATCTGAGCATTTCTGCTGAGGATGAAAGAATGTGAGAACATAAGGAGAGAGGGTTTTTTGGGAATCTGCATTCTCTGCTCCCCTGGGCTGAAGTCTTCTCTAGTGTACACTTAGTAGTGGATGTTTTTTGTCTATTTGTTTAAGCTTGCGTTTGGGACTAACTCGAGCTGGAATTGAATATGCGCCGGGGAAGATTTATACAAGTAAATGTTTGACGACTACAGCACATTCTGGACAAAACCTTAGACATGTGTGTGTGTTTATCTTGATGTGAGATGTCAGGTGCATGCATGCATGTCTGTTGAAGTATCTGAGCTCCATGACAAAAGTTTTTTTCATTTCTAAGTTGTGAAGACACAGATGCACCTGTTAATTGAAGGTGTGGAAAGAGAAGAGAATCTCTCATCCTCTGTTTCATTTGCACCCTACAAGATGTTTCTCGGAGTGTTATTTAGTTGTCTGTTGTTAAACATTCCTTGTTCTTGCTCTCTACCGAGACTGAGCGCGATTTATGAAATTACACACAGAAATCAGCACAGACATCCACAGACCGAAACTAAATTCGGTTCGTTTCGCACAGAAAGTGCAGAGAGGTTTAAAGGAACTTTAGAAGTCGTCACGTCACGTGAGAGTTTAGAAAGTGACGCAAAATTATCGACACCTAGACTTGTGTACTGCTGTTCCCCAATACAGTTGTGTCATGGTCTTATTCGTGAGAGGTAAGCTGACATCAGACTCTTTCAGACAGAGATTAAACAGATGTGATTGACCTCTGACCTAAAGTATTTCTTAAGAGACAACCCCTAACATCCAAAGATATAGCCCCTCCCATGCAAATATATAACCACACCCATCCAACAGTCACTTTTGTTGCAGCTTAAGTTGTTAAATACAGAAGAACAAATCCTTAATTTAGAAAATTCATTAAGAAATGCTTACTTGACAATGTTGATGATATCAATTAAAATAATGTTTTCTTGCTTACATTATTATTTACTAGTATGTGTTTATTGTTCATTTGCTATTATCAAAATGAGCATAAATACTATTATATGAAATAGGTGTAGATTGTAGTATGATATTTTAGGAATTTGGATAAAATTTGTTGTGTTTAATGCTGCAGTGAATGAGAAATGCTTGTCTTGGCTATGATGTGGACTCTCTGTCAGGTCAGGACAGAAATGTGTTTATTTTAATGAGCAGTGTCAGTGTCTTTGACACTTAACACGACACATGTTTTGTTGAAGCAGTGGATCCAGCGAGCAGCAGAAGGTCATTTCTGTTTAATATCTATATCTATCTAGACAAAAGACTGTCCTGTACCCCTCCATCAATCTCTCTCAATCCCTTCATCTCTTTAGCTCTACTGTCAATGTTCTTTATTTTCTTTGTAGTCAGAGCAGAACTCAGCCTCTGAGATTAACAACTCACGACTGGAGGGCACTTAAAAGTGAAAAGTGGCCCAGCCAGGGTCAAGATCTTCTCTTAACAACAAACCCTCTGAGCACACAGGATACTAGTGGGCGTTCAGAGGAGATACATCCATGAATTTGTGCATACGGTTATGACTGGGTGGAGTTATCTCTTTGGGTGTGTTAAGGTTTGAGTGGGAGGGGTTATCTCTTATAATTATCTAAATTGGGTTATCTAAATGATGGGTGTGGTTATCTCTTTTACTGCTTGGGTCATCTCTTGAGGAGGCTGGGGTAATCTCACTGGTGGGTGTGGTTAGCTCTTTGATGGTTGGGGTTTCCTCCTAGATGGGAGGGGTTACATCTACATGTAGCGTTATGTCTTCAGGTGGGTGGGGCTATCTCTTTGATGGTTTGGGTTATCATATTGGTGGGTGTTAATATCTCTTTGGCTGGGTGGGGTTGTGTCTCCATGTAGGGTTATGCTTTTGGATGGGTGTGGTGATCTCTTTGGGTGAAGTTATCTCCACAGGTTGAGTTTTCTCTTTGGGTGGGTGGGGTTATGTTTTGGGTGGGTGTGAATTTCTCTTGGGTGGCTTGGGTTATCTCTTTGGCTTTGTGGGGTCGTGTCTCCATGTAGGGTTATGTCTCCATGTAGGGTCATGTTTTTGGGTGGGTGGGGTTATCTCTTTGATGGCTTGGTCTATCACTTTGGATGGGTATGGTGATCTCTTTGGGTGAAGTCATCTCCACAGGTTGAGCTATCTCTTTGGGTGGATGGAGTTATCTTGTCAAATGGGTAGATGGGTCTCTTTGGAAAGGTGGAATTATGTCTACATGTAGGGTTTTGTTTTTGGGTTTGATTATCTCTTGGGTGGCATGGGTTATCTCGTCAAATGGGTAGATGGGTCTCTTTGGGGGTGGGGTTTATTCAATAAGCAGGTGGAGTCACTTCAGTCAGGAAATGTGTTAGTGTTATAACTGTCATGTGTGTTTATGGAACGAGAACACAGGGTGCTAATGAGTCATTTTAGGAGAAAGAGAGAGAGAGAGAGAGAGAGAGAGAAGGCTGTTGGGTTTGAAAATAGAGCGAGGAGGTGTAAAGTGAAAAGATAGGTGTAACGTAAAGATAATTATCTTTCTTTCGTAATATCATAGTGTCTGATTGTTCTTCCTCTTTTTAACTGACTTTCTTCGTTTCTCCTTGCTTATATCTCTCTGTTAGA
>CM056448.1:3147135-3167691 GCA_029783895.1 Triplophysa bombifrons
CCTCGCCCTAGGACCCTATAGGTCACCCTGTGTGACCGCATGCTTTGCCCTAGTACCCTTCCCGTCACCTTCTATTACCTCATGCTTAAGCATAGGACACCACCTGTTACCCTCTGTTACCCCAGTCTTTGCCCTAAGTCTCTACCCGTCAACTTCTGTGACCCCAGTCTTTGTCCTAAGACTCTACCCGTCACCTTCTGTGACCCCAGTCTTTGCCCTAAGACTCTACCCGTCACCTTCTGTGATCCCAGTCTTTGCCCTAGGAATCTACCCGTCACCTTCTTTGACCCCAGTCTTTGCCCTAAGACTCTACCCATCACCTTCTGTGACCCCAGTCTTTGCCCTAAGACTCTACCCGTCACCTTCTGTGACCCCAGTCTTTGTCCTAAGACTCTACCCGTCACCTTCTGTGACACCAGTCTCTGTCCTAAGACTCTACCCGTCACCTTCTGTGACCCCAGTCTTTGCCCTAAGACTCTACCCATCACCTTCTTTGACCCCAGTCTTTGCCCTAAGACTCTACCCGTCACCTTCTGTGACCCCAGTCTTTGCCCTAAGACTCTACCCGTCACCTTCTGTGACACCAGTCTCTGTCCTAAGACTCTACCCGTCACCTTCTGTGACCCCAGTCTTTGCCCTAGGAATCTACCTGTCACCTTCTTTGACCCCAGTCTTTGCCTTAGGAATCTACCCGTAACCTTCTTTGACCCCAGTCTTTGCCCTAGGAATCTACCCGTTACCGTCTGTGACCCCAGCCTTTGCCCTTAGACTCCCCCCTTCACCTACTGTGACCCCAGTCTTTGCCCTAAGACTCTACCCGTCACCTTCTTTGACCCCAGTCTTTGCCCTAGGAATCTACCCGTAACCTTCTTTGACCCCAGTCTTTGCCCTAGGAATCTACCCGTTACCGTCTGTGACCCCAGTCTTTGCCCTAAGACTCCACCCTTCACCTACTGTGACCCCAGTCTTTGCCCTAAGACTCCACCCTTCACCTACTGTGACCCCAGTCTTTGCCCTAAGACTCTACCCGTCACCTTCTGTGACCCCAGTCTTTGCCCTAAGACTCCACCCTCACCTACTGTGACCCCAGTCTTTGCCCTAAGACTCCACCCTTCACCTACTGTGACCCCAGTCTTTGCCCTAAGACTCTACCCGTCACCTTCTGTGACCCCAGTCTTTGCCCTAAGACTCTACCCGTCACCTTCTGTGACCCCAGTCTTTGCCCTAAGACTCTACCCGTCACCTTCTGTGACCCCAGTCTTTGCCCTAAGACTCTACCCGTCACCTTCTGTGACCCCAGTCTTTGCCTTAGGAATCTACCCGTCACCTTCTGTGACCCCAGTCTCTGTCCTAAGACTCTACCCGTCACCTTCTGTGACCCCAGTCTTTGCCCTAGGAATCTACCTGTCACCTTCTTTGACCCCAGTCTTTGCCCTAGGAATCTACCTGTCACCTTCTGTGACCCCAGTCTTTGCCCTAGGAATCTACCTGTCACCTTCTTTGACCCCAGTCTTTGCCCTAGGAATCTATCCGTAACCTTCTTTGACCACAGTCTTTGCCCTAGGAATCTACCCGTTACCGTCTGTGACCCCAGTCTTTGCCCTAAGACTCTACCCTTCACCTTCTGTGACCCCAGTCTTTGCCCTAAGACTCTACCCGTCACCTTCTTTGACCCCAGTCTTTGCCCTAGGAATCTACCCGTTACCGTCTGTGACCCCAGTCTTTGCCCTAAGACTCTACCCTTCACCTACTGTGACCCCAGTCTTTGCCCTAAGACTCTACCCGTCACCTTCTGTGACCCCAGTCTTTGCCCTAAGACTCTACCCGTCACCTTCTGTGACCCCAGTCTTTGCCCTAAGACTCTACCCGTCACCTTCTTTGACCCCAGTCTTTGCCTTAGGAATCTACCCGTCACCTTCTTTGACCCCAGTCTTTGCCCTAAGACTCTACCCGTAACCTTCTTTGACCCCAGTCTTTGCCCTAAGACTCTACCCATTACCGTCTGTGACCCCAGTCTTTGCCCTAAGACTCTACCCGTCACCTTCTGTGACCCCAGTCTTTGCCCTAAGACTCTACCCGTCACCTTCTGTGACCCCAGTCTTCGCCCTAGGAATCTACCCGTTACCGTCTGTGACCCCACGCTTCTTCCCCTCGTGTCGAATTTTCAAGAGGAATCGAGCTCGCTGCAATTTTCCTGTTAATTCAAGTTTCTTGCAACACCTACAGTGCTTGTTATCTGTCATTCTGCGCAGAGTGTGTGAGCTTGATTTGAGTTTGGACAGACTGATGCAATCAAGTGTCTCTGCTGCTCTTCTTTTCTGTGTGTTTCCTCTGAGGAGCCTTCAGGTCGATCTGTCGAGACCTCCACCTGTCTGCTGCTGCCTGGAGGATAGACAGGGGCTATAATCTCACACACACACACACACAATGGTATTGCCTTTTATTTACACCTTGCATAATGGCACAATATTTCATTAGCTTGTTCTACAATCTTGTATAATATTAATAAAATGTATTCAATACTGATTTGTCTTAAAGCAAACTGTGTGGGAGTTGCTTTGATCATCTCGAAGCAAACTGAAGATTCCTTTAGCTGGTTGTCTCACTGTAATAAATGTGAAGCTATACTCTCTAATGGCTGATGTTCATGTTTGACCGTGGTCTTCAACAGAGATTCCTTCAGATAAACTGATTTATCAGAGTCTGGATTCACCAGAAGCCGCCAGGAGAAGAATGCTGAGATGTAAAGAAGAAGGACAGAGCCATATGTTTCTGATAGAGGCGATCGATCAGCGTTCTTCTGGTCTCTGGACGTCGGGCTGGTGAGGTGGATCACGCTGAGGCGTGTGAAGGCGTCGGGTGGTGTGTGTAGGAACGCCGGTCCTGCTGCTCGTAAGCTGCTTATTAATTAGCTGTCAGGTGGAGCTCTGAGGTGCACTAAACAGATGGAGCAGGTTCGTCTCTGAGGACACACACACACGATGACCGACTTTACACACGCCAGCAATTATTAAATCACAAAACCCATACATTACACACAATTGATCTGTGACTTAATCAGCGTGTCTAGAAATATGTTACTCAGCAGCTGAGTCCATGTAAATAATCTAGTATACTTTAATATTTAATATAGTAAACTATAGGAAACTTAGTGTGGAGTTTTGAACTTAGCCATAGTAATAATGAAGTATACTACAATATTTGGCATAGTTAATCCAGTTACTATTGTATCTGTGGTATACATAGACAAAATGCCAACAAACATTTTGGGTTCCCGGCGCGTTCTGCACTTTGACTTACAGTTTAATACAGCATTCAGTCTCACTGAGCACCATTTAAAGATCAGAAGAAGTTTATAGTAAACGTGGCATCTTGGTTAAATGGAAATGGAAGCTTTTTCAGGTTTTTGACAGAATGCAGGGTTCTTGTTAAAAACTTGAAGTTGCGCTGTCTCTTTGAGAGATGTTTTGTGCCAGATTGTGTATGTGTGTGTGTGTGTGTGTGTGTGTGTGTGCTTTCCTGTAGCTCAGTGGTAAGAGCATTGCGTTGTGGGTTCGATCCCAGGGGATTACAAATACCTATGTAAAATGTATAGGATAAAGCAATGTTAGTCGCTTTGGATAAAAGCGTCTGCCAAATGCCTAATATGTAAATGTGTGTGTGTGTGTGAGTGTATGTGTGTGAGTCTGGCTGTGCGTGTGCGTGCATTTGTCTCTCTGTCTGTGTGTGTGTGTGTGAGTGTGTGTGTTAGATAACTCCAGTTCTCAGATTGTTGTTGTGCAGGAGATGGAAGCAGAGAAACATCCGTCTTCATTCCTTCTAACGCTGCACCAGATCTCACAGATCTCCCTCACAACACCACACATCCCAAAATAATCATCCTTCACACCAAAAACCTGCACTTTTATTTTGAACAAAGAAATTATCATAATTGCTGTTGTCATTGAATTGCTTTTGAATTTGTCATTCTTATTTGAAGTCAGGCGGACGTGAAGTTAAGTTTGTTTTTCAGTGAACGCACTGATCATGTTCTCTCAAACGTGACGTGAGTAATAATGGTTTTCCTACAGTTAACTCGGGATAGTTTAGTTCAGCGTGTTCCTGACGTACGGCACGAGGCCTTGATTCCCACAGCAGCGTCTTGGATTCATCTTACAGAGGAGGTATTTTTAGACGCCTCTTGTTAAAAAGCATTACGTGGATGCTGAGCGGATTCAGGCCGGTGTGTGGGAGCGCCGTTGGCTTCAGTTTTCCCTCATGACAGCCAAAGACTGAGCGCATGAGATAAAGACTGTTTCATGCCATGAGAACGCTGCTGAAATTACAAAAGACTTCTCGAACTGTGCGTGACAGATAAAATGAGGCTTAAGCCTGTGATATAAGAAGCGATGTGTTGAGCGTTCTTTATGACTGATTAAATTTAATGAGTGTCTATCACAAAGACAAAACACAATGAGATAAATGACTGCTCATCAGTTCTGCCGATCCACACACTTTACACAAACTGTGGGTGAAATCAAGAGAAATTCTGCCTCTGAAGGTTTGTAATATAATTAAATTGTGTATTTTATTAAATTAAATTAGTATGTACGTCATTATCAGAGGAGGTATAATGACAAATGTAAAATCACTGAGTTACTGAATGTCATTTTTGAATAGTCGTCTTTCATCCTTATGTACATATTTATGTACACAATAATAATCGTTTACATTTTAATCCATCATTTTTTTTTTACATTTGGCATGGTTGTGTGCTGCTGCGCTTCCCTCTGTGTAAAAAGTAAAAGCGTGTTTTGACTCATTTTTTTACTAATGCGCTCTTTCTTTGGTGCCCCCAAAGCACGAAAAGTGAAACTGAACATCCCCCTTTTTTTGCGCAGTTATCGCATAAAAAACGCTAGATGAGCATTCCTTCTAAAAAGTAACGTATGAGTATGGTACAGTGCTTTATCCCCGTTGTTGATCCAACAATTTTCCATCCCCATGACTACTAGATCATCTACACAATGTGTCATGTATAGTATACAACACCGCACATCCCCTAATACACAATGTGACCTTCCGTTTACAGTCATATCATTAACCTGAAACATTCCAGCTCTTGAGCCCGCGCACAGGCTGTGTCAGTCTTTACTGATTGACGATTGTCTCGTTTTACTGGAAGGCGGGACTTCCTTTGCTAGAGCGGCCATATTGAGTTGCATTCCTCTCCATTTGTTCTAACCGCAGTAGCGCATCTTGTTAATATTAATATCTTTAGTTTAATGTACAATTCGGATTCCGCGTCTTTTCCGTGCACATGTTCATTATTTTAAATGTAGGCGCGCGCAAATAGGGGGCGACGTGGTTGCGACACACATGAGGTACATTTTCTCTAGCCGCGTCGATCGGCGCCGCATCAAAATGGAAATAGTTCAATTTTACGAACGTTAAATGTGAAAATTTTCACACGACAATAGGAGTGTGTATAAGGTTTATTCTTTAATTCTTTCAGATTTCTCAAAATCAACACTGACCCTGGTTTCCATCCTCAGATAAAGAAAGGTTTTTACAGTGGACGAGCTGCGGCTGATGTATCTGCTCTCGGCTCATAGATTGCGTTTATCCACTCAAGGTCAGAAGTGCTACACCTCAAAAACACTCGATGATTGCCTTCATATTGATCTCTCTCATACACACACACACACATGCTGAGAGTGGAGTAGGTCCACTTTAGAGACGAGTTCATCTGTGAGATGAATGCTCTTGAATCTGGCTCGGACGTGATTCTCACAGTGGGAATTCTCACAGTGTGTGAGAGGCGATTAAAGATGGATCAGCGTATATCACACCTGGCATTATATCATCTCTCTCAACACCCCGACTGACTGTGTGTGTGTTAGCAGTGCATTATCCAAACCACATCAGATTAAAACGGCACGCTTTCCCCAAGACAATTCAAGTGTTCAAACAGAATGTGACCAAAAGAACAAAGAAACCATCAAAGATATATTAAGATATTACAAGAAATGTCCTCAGATCAAGTGCTCGGCCCATTTACAGTGGGAGAGAAAATTCGAAATGAGATTGTAACAAAATTCAAGATACGGAAGGAAGGAGGCGAGAACCGGAAGTCAATAAATTAAAGTTTTAATAAATAATAACAGCCGACGGCCCCTCACGGACGACCGCCGGCGAACAAAACATAAATACAAATATATATAAAACAAACTTAACACATGTTCGGGCCCGTACCTCTCTCTTCGATGGTCCGGTCGCCATTGTTTCTTTATATGCTCCCAATCTCCTACGTGATGCGAGGCCGGTGCGCGCACCACTGCCGCTAATTAACAATTACTTACCGGCCTCGAACCACGGTCTCGCCCCGCCTATTCCACTACAGAGATATTTTCCTGAGATAGATTAGAAACTTTGCTGGTGTTTTAGTAATATTACACGCCTCTGTAACAGAACAACGTCTCCAATTTTGCTTAGATAAGTCAGAGGTCTAACTATGAACTCACATGTTTCTCATAAAAATCTGAACTATACTGCTCAGGTTCGCTTCAGAAGACTAAAATCCAGATGTTCCTTTCAGCACTGTTGAAAAAAACAGCATATACTGGGAAAGGTATGTTTCAGTGCTGGTTTGACCAGCTTCAACCAGCTAAGGACCATACTGTAAAACATGACTTTCTTACTTAGTATTTTGGCTTGTGTTCCAGTACAAGCATCTAGAAATTCTTGAATCAAGAAACATTTTCTTGATGAGCAATAAGAATATAAATCTTGTTTTCAGACAATAAAATACAAAAAATCAGTGAATTTGTACTTTAAATGAGCAAAAACAATCTGCTGATGGGGTAAGGAAAGTCTTGAATTTAGTGACTGAGAAAAAGGCAGACATTAATTCAAGATAATTTTTCTTACCCCATTGACAGATTTTTTGCTTGTTTTAAGCAAATATTCACTGATATTTCATATTGTTTGTCCAAAAACAAGACTTATTTTACTCATTTGTACTGGAAAACTAGACAAAAGAACTAAGTAAGAGAGTCATTTTTTGCAGTGCATTGCAGTACATGACAGCTTAAACCAGTGTAACCGGTTTCGGCATGGGAGTCGGGGGCTCTACCGAGAAGGCTAAAGACTGCAGTTTCTAGCGACTGTCGCTAGAGCGTCCTTGAGGCCAGGGAGTGAGGTTAACATACTGCATAGCACTTAACTAGCTTGCCTCTGTTACACCAGCACATGACCAGCTTGAACCAGCATATGACCAGCTTAAACCAGCCCACGACCAGCACAAACCAGCACATGACCAGCTTAAACCAGCACAACAAGCACATAACCATCTTAAACGAGCTCATATCCAGTTTAAACCAGCACAAACCAGCACATGACCAGTTTACACCAGCACAAACCAGCAATCCAGCATCAAAACATACCAAACCAGCATTTTCTGTTTATTTCAACATCATTATTCTTGGACGTTTAATTGTTGTAACTGGCGTAAGCAGATGTGTGTTTCATCTGCCTCAGGTCTGTGTCCTTGTTCATTCATCACACGTGCGGGGATGATTCAGGAATCCAGCACAGGCCCGGTCCAGACTAACATTCAGCGTCTCTATAAGTACACAGAACGCCATGTCTGTTCCCCCTCAGAGATGCGCCTGCAATAAGTGAAAATATTGGTGCGCGAGACGGTGGAGAGCTATCCGGTTATATTGGCCAGCAGAATTCAATGACCCGAAGCAGCCGCGTTCTCTGAGGAGTGAGTCCAAACGCACTGCAAACGCCGCTCCTCGCGCGCGAAAAATGAGCCGAGCAAAGGTGGTATAATTAAGGCGCACGATTCGCAGCTTAAGACCGTCTGAATGCGGAGTTCTCCGTGGGCGTCATTGTGCTTTTATCTGTTTTGTTATTATGTTTTTTTTATTTTCACCCTCAGGTGCTCACATTCGCCTCTGTGCTGATGAGAATTTCACACGACGCTCGACGGAGACGACGCGTCTCTCCTCTCTGAACATCGAGTGTGACGGCCGTCGTCTGAAGTGTGAACTGAATTATAGATGTCTAATTTCAACTCCACTGCTGGCGAGCGGGCCGGCGGCGAACACCGTGGATATTTTATCACCACCCTGGAAATAAATAAAAGCAGTTTGTCCCTAGGAAGAGAGAAATCAAGCAATTGCGCGAAAGAAAAACGAGAGGGCTCATAGTTTAGAGAAACTGGAACGATCGTCTGTTTATACACACGTCTAGTGGGTTCACTGCAGTCGCGTGGACTCATGTAAACACACACACTGCGGGACATACGTGTAAAAACATGCAAATAATTGAACTTTGAGTGAATTTTTACATCTTTATATTCCATAAAATATCCAGATCTTGGTCATCATTGACTTACATAATAGAAGAAATAGAGTTATACATTTTGAAGATATTTTGAAGAATGTAGGACAGCAAACTGATCTTGGTAATCATTGACTACCATAGTAGAACAAATAGAGTTGGTCATCATTGACTACCATAGTAGAACAAATAGAGTTATACATTTTGAAGGTATTTTGAAGAATGTAGGACAGTAAACTGATCTTGGTCATCATTGACTACCATAGTAGAGCAAATAGAGTTATACATTTTGAAGGTATTTTGAAGAATGTAGGACAGCAAACTGATCTTGGTCATCATTGACTACCATAGTAGAACAAATAGAGTTATACATTTTGAAGGTATTTTGAAGAATGTAGGACAGCAAACAGATCTTGGTCATAGTTGACTACCATAGTAGAACAAATAGAGTTATACATTTTGAAGGTATTTTGAAGAATGTAGGACAGCAAACTGATCTTGGTCATCATTGACTACCATAGTAGAGCAAATAGAGTTATACATTTTGAAGGTATTTTAAAGAATGTAGGACAGCAAACAGATCTTGGTCATCATTGACTACCATAGTAGAACAAATAGAGTTATACATTTTGAAGGTATTTTGAAGAATGTAGGACAGCAAACAGATCTTGGTCATCATTGTCTACCATAGTAGAAGAAATAGAGTTATACATTTTGAAGATATTTTGAAGAATGTAGGACAGCAAACAGATCTTGGTCATCATTGACTACCATAGTAGAAGAAATAGAGTTATACATTTTGAAGAATGTAGGACAGCAAACTGATCTTGGTCATCATTGACTACCATAGTAGAAGAAATAGAGTTATACATTTTGAAGAATGTAGGACAGCAAACTGATCTTGGTCCTACATGCTTTTAATATGGAACTAGGCAAAGCTAGACAGACTTTCTTCTCAAATATTATAAACAGTAATTTAAACAACACACGCACTCTTTTTGCTACTGTAGAGAGACTGACAAACCCGCCAAACCAGATTCCCAGTGAAATGCTCTCAGACAACAAGTGCAGTGAGTTTGCTTCTTTCTTCTGTGAGAAAATCAATAATATCAGAAAGGTGATCAGCACATCCTTGAGTTGCCCTGGGGTTAGACAGATAATCAAACCACCTGAGAAAGTTGTTACTATGTCTGACTTCAAAGAAATTGATGGCACAATTTTGGAAGAAACCGTACAGCACCTTAAAACATCAACCTGTTGTCTTGACACACTTCCCACATCATTTTTCAAAAGTGTGTTAAACAGTTTAGAAGCAGATCTTCTAGAAGTGGTAAATGCCTCACTTCTCTCTGGGAGTTTTCCAAACTCCCTGAAAACTGCAGTTGTAAAGCCCCTCCTGAAAAAGAACAATCTGGATAAGACCATATTAAGCAGCTATAGACCGATCTCAAATCTTCCTTTCATAGGCAAGATCATTGAAAAAGTTGTCTTCAATCAGCTGAATAAATTCTTATGCGCGAATGGATACTTTGACAATTTTCAATCTGGTTTCCGACCACATCACAGCACAGAGACAGCGCTCATAAAGATAATAAACGATATTCGCTTAAATACTGATTCAGGCAAATTATCAGTGCTGATACTACTCGACCTCAGTGCTGCATTTGACACTGTCGATCATAACATACTTCTTGACAGGCTGGAAAACTGGGTGGGGCTTTCTGGGATAGTCCTAAAATGGTTCAGGTCATACTTAGATGGGAGAGGTTATTATGTGAGTATAGGAGATCATAAGTCTGAGTGGACAGCCATGACATGCGGAGTCCCTCAAGGCTCAATTCTTGCGCCAATCCTGTTCAACCTGTATATGCTCCCAATGAGCCAAATAATGAGAAAGAACAAAATTGCTTACCACAGCTATGCAGACGACACACAGATCTACTTAGCCCTATCGCCTAACGATTACAGCCCCATTGACTCCCTGTGCCAATGCATCGATGAAGTCAACAATTGGATGTGTCAAAACTTTCTCCAATTAAACAAAGACAAAACTGAAGTCATTGCATTTGGAAACAAAGATGAAGTTCTCAAGGTGAACGCATACCTTCACTCTAGGGGTCAAACAACTAAAAATCAAGTCAGGAATCTTGGTGTGACACTAGAGTCAGACCTTAGTTTCAGTAGTCATGTCAAAGCAATAACCAAATCAGCATACTACCATCTGAAAAATATTGCAAGAATTAGATGCTTTGTTTCCAGACAAGACTTAGAGAAACTTGTTCATGCTTTCATCACCAGCAGGGTGGATTACTGTAATGGACTCCTCACTGGCCTTCCCAAAAAGACCATTAGACAGTTGCAGCTCATACAGAACGCTGCCGCCAGGATTCTGAGCAGAACTAGAAAATATGAACATATCACACCAGTCCTCAGGTCTTTACACTGGCTCCCAGTTAAATTTAGGGTTGATTTTAAAGTATTATTACTGGTATATAAATCATTCAATGGCCTAGGACCTCAATACATTGCAGAGATGCTCAATGAATATAAACCCAACAGATCACTCAGATCACTAGGATCATATCAGCTAGAAATACCAAGGGTTCACTCAAAGCATGGCGAATCTGCTTTTAGCTATTATGCCAGCCGCAGCTGGAACCAGCTTCCAGAGGAGATCAGATGTGCTCCTACAATAGTCACTTTCAAATCCAGACTCAAAACGCATCTGTTTAGCTATGCATTTAATGAATGAGCACTGTGCCAATGTTCGTCCGACTGTCTGTACTGTACTGTATTTTATTATTTTATAAACTGTTTTAATTACTTTTATTTCTTTTTATTATTTTAATTTCTTCTATGTAAAGCACTTTGAATTGCCACTGTGTATGAAATGTGCTATATAAATAAAATTGCCTTGCCTTGCCTTGCCATCATTGACTACCATAGTAGAACAAATAGAGTTATACATTTTGAAGGTATTTTGAAGAATGTAGGACAGCAAACAGATCTTGGTCATCATTGTCTACCATAGTAGAAGAAATAGAGTTATACATTTTGAAGATATTTTGAAGAATGTAGGACAGCAAACAGATCTTGGTCATCATTGACTACCATAGTAGAAGAAATAGAGTTATACATTTTGAAGAATGTAGGACAGCAAACTGATCTTGGTCATCATTGACTACCATAGTAGAAGAAATAGAGTTATACATTTTGAAGAATGTAGGACAGCAAACTGATCTTGGTCATCATTGACTACCATAGTAGAAGAAATAGCGTTATACATTTTGAAGATATTTTGAAGAATATAGGACAGCAAACTGATCTTGGTCATCATTGACTACCATAGTAGAACAAATAGAGATTGGTCATCTTTGACTACCATAGTAGAGCAAATAGAGTTATACATTTTGAAGATATTTTGAAGAATGTAGGACAGCAAACTGATCTTGGTCATCATTGACTACCATAGTAGAACAAATAGAGTTGGTCATCATTGACTACCATAGTAGAGCAAATAGAGTTATACATTTGGAAGATATTTTGAAGAATGTAGGACAGCAAACTGATCTTGGTCATCATTGATTACCATAGTAGAACAAATAGAGTTGGTCATCATTGAGTACCATAGTAGAGCAAATAGAGTTATACATTTTGAAGATATTTTGAAGAATGTAGGACAGCAAACTGATCTTGGTCATCATTGATTACCATAGTAGAACAAATAGAGTTATACATTTTGAAGATATTTTGAAGAATGTAGGACAGCAAACAGATCTTGGTCATCATTGACTACCATAGTAGAACAAATAGAGTTATACATTTTGAAGATATTTTGAAGAATGTAGGACAGCAAACAGATCTTGGTCATCATTGACTACCATAGTAGAGCAAATAGAGTTATACATTTTGAAGATATTTTGAAGAATGTAGGACAGCAAAATGATCTTGGTCATCATTGACTACCATAGTAGAACAAATAGAGTTGGTCATCATTGACTACCATAGTAGAAGAAATAGAGTTATACATTTTGAAGGTATTTTGAAGAATGTAGGACAGCAAAATGATCTTGGTCATCATTGACTACCATAGTAGAACAAATAGAGTTGGTCATCATTGACTACCATAGTAGAACAAATAGAGTTATACATTTTGAAGGTATTTTGAAGAATGTAGGACAGCAAACAGATCTTGGTCATCATTGATTACCATAGTAGAACAAATAGAGTTATACATTTTGAAGGTATTTTGAAGAATGTAGGACAGCAAACTGATCTTGGTCATCATTGACTACCATAGTAGAGCAAATAGAGTTATACATTTTGAAGATATTTTGAAGAATGTAGGACAGCAAACAGATCTTGGTCATCATTGTCTACCATAGTAGAAGAAATAGAGTTATACATTTTGAAGGTATTTTGAAGAATGTAGGACAGCAAACATATCTTGGTCATCATTGACTACCATAGTAGAACAAATAGAGTTATACATTTTGAAGGTATTTTGAAGAATGTAGGACAGCAAACAGATCTTGGTCATCATTGTCTACCATAGTAGAAGAAATAGAGTTATACATTTTGAAGATATTTTGAAGAATGTAGGACAGCAAACAGACCTTGGTCATCATTGACTACCATAGTAGAACAAATAGAGTTATACATTTTGAAGATATTTTGAAGAATGTAGGACAGCAAACTGATCTTGGTCATCATTGACTACCATAGTAGAACAAATAGAGTTGGTCATCATTGACTACCATAGTAGAGCAAATAGAGTTATACATTTTGAAGATATTTTGAAGAATGTAGGACAGCAAACAGACCTTGGTCATCATTGACTACCATAGTAGAACAAATAGAGTTATACATTTTGAAGATATTTTGAAGAATGTAGGACAGCAAACTGATCTTGGTCATCATTGACTACCATAGTAGAACAAATAGAGTTGGTCATCATTGACTACCATAGTAGAGCAAATAGAGTTATACATTTTGAAGATATTTTGAAGAATGTAGGACAGCAAACAGACCTTGGTCATCATTGACTACCATAGTAGAACAAATAGAGTTGGTCATCATTGACTACCATAGTAGAGCAAATAGAGTTATACATTTTGAAGATATTTTGAAGAATGTAGGACAGCAAACTGATCTTGGTCATCATTGATTACCATAGTAGAACAAATAGAGTTATACATTTTGAAGATATTTTGAAGAATGTAGGACAGCAAACTGATCTTGGTCATCATTGATTACCATAGTAGAACAAATAGATCTTGGTCATCATTGACTACCATAGTAGAGCAAATAGAGTTATACATTTTGAAGGTATTTTGAAGAATGTAGGACAGCAAACTGATCTTGGTCATCATTGACTACCATAGTAGAACAAATAGAGTTATACATTTTGAAGATATTTTGAAGAATGTAGGACAGCAAACTGATCTAATACATCGACCAAATGATGACAGAATTTTTTTTTGTTGTTGAACTATCCCTTTAAGTACATCATTCAAGTTTTTTAACTCAACTCAAGACTTGCTTGCATGTCTTGCTTCTCAATTATCTTGATATTGAAATGTAGATTTTATGCTGAAAACAAGAATACTGAAGAGTAGTCTGTTAACCAACATGAAACCAATTTTTATTATATATAAATATTAAGGTATCACATATAATTGTATTAATATCACCAAATAATATGTAAAAATATCTCTCAAATTGTTTTGCGTGATGTTGTTTAAGTGGCCTATAGATGCGGCTTCATCGGACACGTACGCCTGGCCGGTCTGTGTTTTGGATTTAATAAAACAATAAAAAAAATGTATTCATGTATATTCATATCTGATTGTATAGTAGTTTCGTTCAATTAAATTAAAACTACTTAACAGCGGTAGACTCTTTGTGGAACGGAAGTTGAGTTACTGATGTCGTTGCCAGCTGAAAGCGTCTACATGCGAACAATTTACATGTTTTACACATCAAAGAGAAACAAACTTCACGTTACAAGTTGACATTCAGCATTAGTGGTGTGTCGTCTCGGTATCGTCCGCGTGGCCGCTAAAACGTCGGTGATGCTAACCTTTGCTAACAGCGTCTCTGTGTTATTAAAAGAAGAAAAGCTAAAAGGTTAAAGTGAGTGTGCTTCATCGCCTCCGCAGGCGTTGTGTCCCGCAGTGTAATGTCACCACAGCGCCCCTCATTAACCCCCCACCTCAAACACACACACAAATAATTCACGTCATTACACGCTAAAAATACACCACTGATGAAGTGTACATGCTCACAATTCTTCATCCTTTCCTTTAATCAAACGAGAAATGAATTTATGGAAAGAAAATGAGTCGCACATGATCTGCTGATTAATTTCACACCAGATGTGTGTCTCCTGCCTCGCGTCTTGTTTATTATGAGTAGACATTGCGTTTGAACCGGTTGGGCGTGATAGAATTTTTTTCGGATGAAACAGCTTTATAATTTTCTATATACATTTTCTTTTTCAATATGTTGTGTGGAATGAGGAATGGTCCATGTCGGACCTCTTTAAACAATTTCACCTCTACAATCTACGTCCATACACTTCCAGACTCGGTGTTTACACAATTACACTCGCATTACATTCTCTTTTCATTTCTCCCCAGCAACATTACGGGGAGCATCTGAGACCAAGTTAAGACATCAACCAAACGCACACAAGAAGTCCATCAAATCTCCCGAGTTCAAACGTCAAACTAAATGTGTCCAGGGATGGATTGGCCCAGGAGAAAACGGCCCAGGAGTCAACATTTCTGTCAGGTTGGGTGGATGTTAGATTGCATCGGCGGTCCACCATTTCTGTTGAAAGGAGGGGGTTGTTGTATGTAATGTGTCATTGCGTTACATGCATAAGTGTCCATCTCGCTATTCGCTCTCGCGTTGCATGCATTTGCATGAACAACATCCGTCTGTCCGGCACCAAACATTAGCGGCACGCCCTGAAAAGACGGATGTTATTCATGCATGCAACTCTACATGGCCAGTCCGCCCCTGAACATGTCTAGTCACCGATTGGTGTTTGGACTGATGATACGTGTCCATCTCACTAATGCCGTTGCGTGCATTCGCGTTAATAACGTGAATAAAATGTTTATGAAGAATAGGGAGAGCTTGTTAGTTGTGATTTAGGAAGTTTCATTTGTTGAAACTGTTTAGGTGGTGTTTTAATATGTACAGGTACATCACACTCGGGTTCAACACTCATATGTGTGATATAATGAGCACAATATTTGGAAAGAGTTTATGATGGGCGGTGGGGCTATTCTGGAGGAGATATTTCTGGAGATGTTGCTTTTTGTGTGGGGAAGAAGTCTCACATTCACTGTCTCTAATGCGTGTCAGCCTGAGGGAGGAGAAAGTTTATTTATCACAAACAAACACAAACACACACACACACACACACACAGGCAAGGAGGAGGTGTTTGGCAAAAGTTCTTCTGATAACAAGACCTTACCAAACTTGACATAAATATGTGAACACAATGAGCGCTGTTGGAGATTTGGTGTCTTGTTGTGTGTAGAGTGATGGCAACCAGACACACAAATGCATGCACACACACACCAGACACACACACAAACAAACAAACAAACAAACAAACACACGCACACACACACACCAGACACGCACACCATATGCGCGCAAACACACAATCACACACAAACATACATACACGCACACAAAAAGGCACACAACAGACACACAGACAAAAACACACATACACACACAAACAAACACACGGGCACGCACACACACCAGACACATAAATGCACACACACACAATCTCTCTCTCTCAAGATTCAAAGAAGCTTTATTGGCATGATAAAACAAAAACAAATTTTACGTTGCCAAAGCGCCGGACAATAAAATATAAACTTTCACAAATACAGATTAAGTGCACTTAGACACTAGACAGAGAGACACCTCTCTCTATCTCTCTCTCTTTTTGTGAGGTGAATCATACCTCTGAACACTTCATTTAAATTGAATTTACTCACACTATTACTGTTTATTATAATTATTATTATTGTCAGTAGTAGTTGTATTGTCTGCTTTTGGCTTATTCAATTTGAATTTTTATTTAAAAAAAACGTTGAATCAGGGTTCCCTTTCTGTCGGTCTCTTCGACGTTGTGTCGAGAAACGACAGATAGGGGGTTCGTCCTTGAGAAACCTATCAACTCTGACTACTAAGAAAAGGCCAATGAAAATTTGGCGAATGAAATTTGCATGCCGGGCTCCGCCCCCGGATATCCGGTATAAAAGGAAGCCGGCGTGCAGCATTCATTTACCTTTGTTCTTCAGAGCCATCGACTCATGAGCAAGCCTAAAGCGAAAAGCTTAAACTCTCTACAGCTACAACAACTGCCGGATCTACGACCTGTCACAGCGGATCGTCCCTCCTGCGTCGACCTTCCCCCTGGGTGTCTTGGCGGTTCCAGTGGTGTCAGAGCAAATTCTACAACAGTCCTTTTCAGGACTCACTCTACAGTGTGGCATGTCCCGCTGTTCTCTTGGGTGCGGTACCCTCATCGAGGAGGGGGACAAACACGAGCGCTGTGTTAGGTGTCTGGGCGTCCAGCACGCCGAAGCAGCGTTCGTTGACACATCTTGCCCGCACTGCTGGCAGATTGTCTTACAGAAGTTGCGGTCACGGTTGGCTGTCTTCCTACGGGAAACCAGCTAACATCTCGTCTGCTACCCGGGGCTGTGACATCTATGGCTACGGCCCAGATCTCCGGTCCGGTTAGCGGCGTTAGTGATTTGGGGAATTCTGTGACTGTACACCCGCCAGCCAAGCGCTCACGGGCCAGTCGCACCCCAGGACGCTCTTCTGGTTGTTCCCCAACCGGCGGTGGCACACCGTCCGGATCCTCCTCTGCACGTTCGGAGGACGGACCGCAGGGCCGATGAGATGTCTATCGCAGCATCGGAGGGAGAGATACCGGCATCCGACGATGACGAATCCGAGCTTCCCCCCCCGGGGGGTAAAGCTCAGGAGGAAGCAGAAGTCGAGATGTCGGCCATGCTAGCCCGGGCTGCCGGGTCGGAACGCGGTGCCAAGCCGCGCCCACCCCCGGTTCCATTTTTCCCGGAAGTGCATGAGGAGCTGTGTCGGACTTGGAGCGCCCCTCTCACGGCCTCGTTCCACTCAGACCAGCTCCGCCTCCCTCACACACCCTCGATGGTGGGGCAGCCAGGGGATATGTCGAAGTCCCCCAGGTGGAGCGTGCCATCGCGGTGCACATATGCCCGCAGACGGCTGCCACCTGGAGGGACCCGACCTCGTCTCCCGTCCAAAGCCTGTAAGACTTCTGCTTCCCTGGTGGCAAAGGCTTACAGTGCTGCGGGCCAGGCTGCCCTCGTCTCTCCACGCCATGGCCATCCTGCAGGTCCATCAGGCGAAGGCGTTGAGAGAACTCCACGAGGGTAGGGCCGACCCGGGTGTCATGCAGGAACTCCGCGCCGCCACTGACCTCGCTCTAAGGGCGACTAAAGTGACGGCGCGGGCCCTGGGTCAGACGATGTCCACTCTGGTGGTCCAGGAGAGACACCTCTGGCTCAACCTTGCGAGTATGAGTGACGCCGACAAAAGTACGCTTTCTCGACGCACCCATCTCGCAGGCGTGGGCTGTTCGGTGACACCGTCGAGAGCTTTGCACAGCAGTTCTCGACGGTGAAGGAGCAGACGGAGGCGATAAGCCATATTCTTCCGCGCCGTGAATCGACGGCCCCCCGGCCTTCGACTTCCCGCGCACTTCCTGCTCCCTGACAGCCCAGGGCCTCTTCGAATCCGAATCCGGCTAAGGTGCACCCTCAGGCTACACCCCGGGAAGGGGACTTCCGAATGGAAGGCCCCCTCCTCGTCAGCAACCTTCCAGGAAGCGACCCTGACGAGACGACACCGGGGGAAACAACATCTGGCCTGACCGTCACATCTCCATCTCTGACTGGTCAGTATGGAACGAAGCCTGCCTCGTTTCCAAAGCCGGGCCCTTTTCAGGGCCTGGCGCCCACTTCCTCACAAAGAGAGTTGTTTCCCCCAGGCGTTCCATCCAGCCGTTCGCACACTCCCCCCGGACTGTGCACGGCGAACCGACCTCACACCCTGGCGAGGTGTGAGGCCGTACACATTCGACAGCTGTCACCACTCTCGTTCCGACAGTGCGTGCCGTTGTCCCGCCAGGCAGGCAAAAACGTGGAGCCAACCATCCCTCCGGGGAAGCCCCGGCGACATCCGGTTGACTCCACCCGCCTACGAACGCACCCTCCGTGGGAATGGCGAAGCAGGCCATCCCCTTGGTCCCCCTGTCACAGTCCCCTGGGAGCTTGGCAAAAGTTGCCCACACTGTCTCGGTGGCTGATGCTGGACGGTCCATCTCGGCTACTCGATCCAGTTCACCAGGGCCCCATCCCAAGTTTCGGGGCATCATCTCCCCCTCTCTCAGAGGCAGAGACGCTTCCGTGCTTCGGGCAGAGGTCTCCACCCTCCTGGCGAAACAGGCGATCGAGTCCGTCCTCCCCAGCCGAGATGTTCAGAGCGGGTTTACAGCCCCGTCTTCATCGTTCCAAAGAAGGACGGAGGGTTGCGCCCCATTCTGGACTTACGTATCCTGAACAGGCACCTCCACAAGCTGCCTTTCAAGATGCTAACCCAGAGGCGCATCCTGGCATCTATCAGGTGTCAGGATTGGTTCGTGGCAATCGACCTGAAGGACGCTTACTTTCATGTCTCGATTCTTCCTCGACACCGACCGCTGTCCTACGGTTCGCTTTCGAGGGTCGGGCATATCAGTACAGAGTCCTCCCCTTCGGTCTGTCCCTGTCTCCACGAGTCTTCACGAAGATCGTGGAGGCCGCCCTCTCTCCTCTCCGGGAGAGAGGTGTGCGAATACTCAACTATCTCGACGACTGGCTTATCTTGGCGCACTCGCGAGATCTGTTGTGTACTCAGAGGGACATGGTGCCCCGGCACCTAGATCGATTGGGCTTTTCAGGTCAACCGGGAAAAGAGCACACTCTCCCCAGTGCAGAGAATCCTCTTTCTCGGTATGGAACTCGACTCTGTCACCATGATGGCGCAGCTGTCGCTCAGCTCGCGCCCAGTCAGTGTTGGATTGCCTGGAACATTTCAAGCAATCGGCGGTCCCCCTGAAACAATTTCAGAGGCTCCTGGGACACATGGCATCTTCCGCGCAGTAACACCCCTCGGACTGATGCACATGAGACCGCTGCAACACTGGCTACAGAGTCGAGTTCCGAGGACTGCGTGGCACACCGGCAGCAGGCGTATGCGTGGTTAACTCCTGTTTGCCGACGCACCCTAGCCCCAGTGGTCTTCCATGACTTTTCTCCGAGCGGGGAGTTCCCCTCGGCCTAGCTACGAGGCACGTCGTGGTGACGACGGACGCCTCGCTGCAGGGGTGGGGTGCAGTGTGCAACGGGCACGCAAGTAGCGTGGGCACTGGACGGGCCCCCCGGCTGCGCTGGCACATCAATTGCCTAGAGTTGTGCACTGTAACTGCTTGCACTCAGAAGGCTCCGGCCTCTAGTGCAAGGTCAGCACGTACTGGTTCGCCTGGACAGTACCACAAGCCGTAGCGTACATCAATGCGCCAGGGTGGCGTACGCTCACGGCAACTATCACAACTTGCCAACAACTCCCCCCTGGCCCATTCCCCCTGACAGAGGACCTGCTCTCTCAGGGGATGGGCACGTTTTGGCATCCCAGGCCAGACCCTCTGGAACCTCCATGTCTGGTCTCTGGACGGGACGAGGAAATCCTGCGTAGGTTACACCCCGCTGTGGCTGAAACCATCCTACAGGCTAGGGCACCATCCACTAGGCGACTATACGCCTACAAATGGCGCCTCTTCTCATCCTGGTGTCTCTCCCATGGAGAAGAACCCACAGAGATGCTCGGTCGGGATCGTGCTGTCCTTTCTACAACAGAGGCTGGAGACCAAACATCTCCCCTTCCCACACTGAAAGTGTATGTAGCCGCTATTGCCTCTCATCACGACTCAGTGGACGGAAGGTCTCTAGGGCAACACGACCTGGTCACTAGGTTCCTAAGGGGGCGCGAGACGACGCAACCCGCCTCGTCTCCGCTCCATACCCTCATGGGACCTAAACGTGGTCCTGAGGGGCCTATCCGAGCCCCCCTTTGAGCCCCTTGAAGCTTCCGATCTT
>CM056448.1:3170691-3188191 GCA_029783895.1 Triplophysa bombifrons
CTAAAACAAACATTCAGGTGGAAACAAAATTGCGAAGATACATACAAAAGCATAACTCGTGAACCAAAAATTCAAAACCTACTGAATAAATTCCTAGATACCCCATTTCCACACAATAATGAAGGAGTAAATTTATTAGTAGACAGGATTAACCAAATTTTTACAATATCTGCAACGCTATCTAACCTAAAACCCACTAACACAAAACCAAACAAAAAGCCTGTAAATGAGAAATGGTTTGATAAGGAGTGTAAAAACCTTAGAAAAGAAGTAAGAATTCTATCAAATCAGAAACACAGAGATGCTGACAATGTAAACACACGCCAACTCTACCATGAAAAAGTTAAACAATATAAGGACACACTAAGGAAGAAAAAGAAACAAGATACACAAAACCAGTTAAAAGCAATTGAACAATCTCTAGAAACAAATCGCTTCTGGGAACATTGGAACACACTTAACAAACCCCACCATGAAGATCTTCCCATTCAGAACGGAGACGTATGGATAAAGCACTTCTCAAACCTCTTTAGTAAAATAACCAAGAACCATGAACAAACTAACCTACACAACAAACTATGCACTCTGGAGTCAACAATTAAAGATTACCAAAACCCTTTAGACTATCCAATTACACTCGCTGAACTAGGCCAAAATATACCAAAACTTAAATCCCAAAAAGCAAGTGGTATCGACGGTATCCTAAACGAGATGATTAAACACGCAGACCAAAAACTTACACTCGCCATCCTCAAACTGTTTAATATCATCTTAAGTACAGGTATATTTCCCACAATCTGGAACCAAGGTCTCATAACTCCAATCCATAAAAGTGGAGACAAATTCGACCCTAATAATTACTGCGGAATATGTGTAAACAACAACCTAGGTAAACTCCTCTGTAACATTCTTAACAGCAGACTTTTCCAATATCTAAACAACCAAAACATCCTGAGAAAATGCCAAATTGGTTTCCAACCCAAATACCGCACATCCGATCATATATACACTCTTCGTACCTTAATTGACAAAGAAACAAACCAAAAGAAAAGAAAGCTCTACTCATGCTTTGTTGACTTCAAAAAAGCTTTTGACTCAATCTGGCATGAGGGACTTTTTCTTCAGTTGATTCAATGCAGCATCGGAGGAAAAACCTACGACATCATCAAATCAATGTACACCAATAACACATTTGCAGTTAAAATTGGCAACAAGCACACAGACTTTCTCTCCAAGAGTCGTGGAGTGAGAAGGGCTGTAGTCTTAGTCCTACACTATTTAACATTTACATGAATGAATTAGCTGGAGCTCTAGAACAGTCACCAGCACCCGGTCCGACCTTACAAGACACCGAAGTGAAATGCCTCCTGTTTGCAGACGATCTGGTGCTGCTGTCACCCACAAAAGAGGGTCTACAGCAACATCTGGACACCCTGCACACTTTCTGCCAAACATGGGCCCTATCGGTTAACCTTAAGAAGACTCGAGTCATGATATTCCAAAAAAAGCCCAGTAGCCAAAACCAACATCACCGTTTCAAACTAAACAACGTGCCCCTAGAACACACCAAGAACTACACATATCTTGGTATAAACATTAGTAACACCGGAAACTTAAACAAGGCTGTGAATGACCTGAGAGACAAGGCACGAAGAGCCTTTTACGCAATCAAAAAGAATATCAAAATTGACATCCCAACCGTAATCTGGCTGAAAATAATACAATCAATTATAGAACCAATCGCGCTGTATGGAAGTGAGGTTTGGGGTCCTCTCGCCAACCAAGAGTTCAGCAGATGGGACAAACACCCAATAGAGATTCTGCAAACAGAAATGTGTAAAAACATTCTACGGGTACAGAGAAAAACTCCAAACAACGCCTGCAGAGCAGAATTAGGACTGTATCCTCTAATCATTAAAATACAAAAAAGAGCTTTAAAATTCTACACACACCTTAAGAACAGCGACACAGACACACTCCATCACAAAGCCTTAAGACATCAAGAGCTGAGCCCAGAGAGAAACCCCTTCATCCAACTGATCTCACAACTAACTCTACAACCCCAAACATGCCCAAGTCAACCCCAAACCCCAGCCAGACTAAAGCAAATGATCAAAACACAAAAAGAGAAATATCTCAAACACTGGACAGAAGCAACAGCTCAGCAAAGTAAACTGGAATGTTATCTGTCACTAAAGAGAGAATATAAAGTGTCAGAATACCTCACAAGCGTATCAGACCCTAAACTAAGAAAAGTTTTGAGCGTGTACAGACTCAGTGATCACCAGCTCACTGTAGAGACGGGCAGACACAGACACACATTAGATTAGATTAGATTCAACTTTATTGTCATTACACATATACAAGTACAGTGTAACGAAATGTAGTTTAGGTCTAACCAGAAGTGCAATTAGCAAGTGCAGATATACAGTGTGAATAAATACAGAATACAATATTAGGAAAATAATTTACGATGGGCATGTACTATGAAAATATGACAGTCGGTATGTACTATGAACAATATATACAGAAGGATATATACTGTGAACATTAGTGTACAGGAGGTTATGAACAGATAACAATATAGACTGTACAATAGTGCAAGTGACTTGAGTGTGCATTAGTTACAGACATTAGCTATTAAAGTTACAGTGCAGTAGATGAGTTAATGCAGTTATTAAAGGTACGGTGCAGTACATGAGTTAATGCAGTTATTAAAGGTACGGTGCAATACATGAGTAGATGCAGATATACAGTTACAGTGCAGTAGATGAGTTAGTGCAGTTATTGAAGCTATAGTGCAATAGATGAGTAGATGCAGTTAGTTATGCGATAGATGCAATGCAATAGATGAGTTAGAGTGCAGTAGGTGAGTTAGTGCAGTTATTGAAGTTACAGTGCAGTAGATGAGTTAATGCAGTCATTAAGGTTACAGTGCAGTAGATGAGGTAATGCAGTTATGAGAGTAGTCCATTAGTGCAAATGAGCATTCAGTGTAATATTCCTGGTGTGCAAGTGAGCAGTATAGAGTGCAAATGATGCTGTGTGTGAGTGTAAACAGTCCGGTAGAGCAGATACATGAAGTACTGGTGTGTACAGTTCAGTCATGCATGGCAGCCCTGTAGTGCAATGTAAACATTGTAATAGCAGCGTTAAAGTTATGAGAGGTAGTGAAATCAGTGGGGAGCAGAGTTCAATAATGAAACAGCTCTGGGAAAAAAGCTGTTTCCTAGTCTGCTGGTTCTTGTCCGGAGGCACCTGAAGCGCCTACCGGAAGGCAGGAGAGTAAACAGTCTATGAGCGGGGTGAGAGGAGTCCTTGAGAATGCTGCGAGCTCGACGCAGACAGCGTTTCTTCTGGATGTCCTCAATGGAAGGGAGTGTAGTTCCTGTGATGCGCTGGGCTGTTTTCACCACCCGCTGCAGTGCCTTGCGCTCAGCAACAGAACAGTTCCCGTACCAGACTGTGACACAGTTGGTCAGGATGCTCTCTATCGTGCAGCGATAGAAGTTCACCAGGATAGTTGAAGACAGTTGGTTCTTCTTCAGTGTCCTCAGAAAGAAGAGACGCTGGTGAGCCTTCTTGACCAGGCATGAGGTGTTGGTGGTCCAGGACAGGTCCTCCGAAATGTGGGTCCCCAGGAACTTAAAACTGGAAACACGTTCAACAGCCGTCCCGTTAATGTGGATGGGGTCGTGTGTGCCTCCTTTCGCCTTCCTGAAGTCCACGATGATCTCCTTTGTCTTGGAGGTGTTAAGCAGCAGGTTGTTGTTTGAGCACCATGTGGCCAGGTGCCGTACTTCCTCCCTGTAAGCAGTCTCGTCGTTGTTTCTGATGAGACCAATCACTGTTGTATCGTCTGCAAACTTGATGAGGGAGTTAGATCCATTCACAGGCCTGCAGTCGATTGTGAAAAGGGAGTAGAGAAAGGGGCTCAGTACGCAGCCCTGTGGTACACCAGTGTTGAGGGTGGTTATGGTGGAGCAGATGTTGCCTAACCTAACAAGCTGAGGCCTATTCGTCAGGAAATCCATAATCCAGTTGCAGGTTGAATTGTTAATGCCTAGGTTTCCAAGTTTGATGATTAGCTTGGAAGGGATTACGGTATTGAATGCAGAGCTGAAGTCTACAAACAGCATGCGTGCATAAGTGTCCTTATTGTCCAGATGTGTGAGCACGGAGTGCAGCGCCATGGACACTGCATCATCTGTGCTCCTATTGCTACGGTAGGCAAATTGGTATGGGTCCAGTGTGGATGGTAAAGAGTCTTTTAGGTGTGACAGGACCAGCCGCTCGAAGCACTTCATAACAATGGGTGTGAGTGCTACAGGGCGGTAGTCGTTCAGGCATGTCGGGCTGGAATGTTTCGGAATGGGCACAATGGAGGTGGATTTGAAACATGCTGGAACCACTGCTTGGGCGAGGGACAGGTTGAAGATGTCCGTGAAGACCCCAGCGAGCTGCTCCGCACATGCCCTGAGTACGCGACCAGGGATGCCATCAGGGCCAGCAGCCTTGCGCGCGTTTATCCGGCTAAGTGCAGTGAAAACATCTGTGGAATTTACTGTGATGATTGGGTGGTCGGTGGAAGGTGTGAGCCTGGTGGCGGGTTCCTTATTGTCTCTCTCAAAGCGTGCATAAAAGTCATTAAGCTCGTTCAGAAAGGCAGCATCTGTGGTTATGGGGATGGAGTGGTTGGGTTTATAATCACTAATGGCCTGGATGCCCTGCCACATGCGTCGAGGGTCAGAATTGGTAAAATGCTCCTCTAGCTTCAACTTGTAGCAGTGCTTGGCCTTTTTGATGCCCCTCTTCAGATTTGCCCTGGAAGTACTATAGGCCTGTGCATCACCTGATCTGAAGGCGGTGTTGCGTGCTTTCAACAGGAGGCGCACTTCCTTGTTCATCCATGGCTTCTGATTAGGGTATATGGTGATCTGCTTTAGAGTTGTGACACTATCAATGGTGGTATTGATGTAGTCCAATACAGAGGAGGTGTAGCTGTCTATATCCGTGTGAGAGCCACTGGTGGCCTGAGAAGCAAACATACTCCAGTCTGTGTGTAGAAACCTTTCCTGGAGTGTGAAGTCTGCCCCCGCAGGCCACACCTTGATGGTCTTCACTGATGGCTTCACACGATTAATGAGAGGTGAATACTTGGGGGTGAGGAACAAAGAAAGGTGATCAGATTGACCCAGGTGGGGGAGGGGGGTTGCGTTGTAAGCTTCAGCCATGTTTGTATAGACATGATCTAAAGTTTTGTTTCCTCTTGTGTGGCAGGAAACATGCTGGTGAAATTTAGGGAGCACTGTCTTTAAGTTAGAGTGATTAAAATCTCCCGCAACAATAAATGCAGCCTCCGGGTGAGCAGTCTGTTGTTTACTGATGGCTGCATGAAGTTCTTTCATAGCAAGCTTGGCATCAGCATCCGGTGGTATATAAGCTGCTGTTATAATGGTTGACGTGAATTCCCGTGGCAGATAAAACGGTCTACATTTAACCATGAGAAACTCAAGGTTAGCCGAGCAGTGTCTCCCGACAATAACAGAGTTCGTGCACCAAGCTTTATTGACATAAATGCACAGTCCACCTCCTCTTGTCTTACCGGATTCCTCTGCCGTTCTATCCGCGCGGTGTGTGTTGTAGCCCGCTAACTCAATAGCGTTGTCCGGTATGCCGCTGTGTAGCCATGTTTCCGTGAAGATTATGACATTGCAGTTCAAAAGTTTTTTGTTGTTGATGATGCGGAGTCGAATCTCATCCATTTTGTTCACTAATGATCGTACATTAGCAAGGAAAATGCTGGGTAAAGAGAGCCGATGTGGTGTTAGCTGTAGCTTAGCTCTTAGCCCTCCGCGTTTTCCCCGCCTTTGTTTACGATCTCGACGCCGCCGGCGAGCACTTCCGCCCGGCCGTGTGGGGTGCGTAGCATCGGGTGTTTTGGCGATCTCAGGGACGAGTTGAATGTTGCTGATATAACTTCCGGGAATGCGCAAACCGATATCCAAAAGCTCATGCCGGGTGTACGTTGTGAATGCACAACTGTTCTTAACGAACAGGCCCGAGATGAGCAAGAAAAACACTATATAATTGCTAAAACTGGAGAGACGCTGAGCCTCGCGATGTTCACGCGCCGCCATCTTGGTCTAGGTCCAGACCAAGATGGCGGACCTCTCGGTGTCCAACATGGACACCGAGAGAAGACATTTACATTTACATTTACATTTAGTCATTTGGCAGACGCTTTTATCCAAAGCGACTTACAGTGCACTTATTACAGGGACAATCCCCCTGGAGCAACATGGAGTAAAGTGTCTTGCTCAAGGACACACTGGTGGTGGCTGCTGGGATCGAACCAGCAACCTTTGATTTACCAGTTCAGTGGTTTAACCCACTAGACCACCATCTCCACAAGAGCGACTGTGTCCACACTGCACACACAATCAAGTGGAAACAGAGCTGCACTTTCTCCTCTCCTGTCCCAACTACACACACATCAGAGAAACATTCTTCCCCCAGTTTACAAACTTACACAAAGACTTTGACCAGTTTCAACAAAAGGACAAGATCTCATACATACTGGGAGAAAAGTCAAGAAGCTCAAACCTGCTGCAAGATATGTCAAGTCCTGCCACGACCAAAGAACAAGCAGCACAACACAAAACAACACTGACAGGACAACACACACAAACTGACACTATCACCCTCATTGAGAACTTTAATTAAAACTGTTTTTCTGTTTATATTGAGATGTATATAAATATATTTTTAATTATAGACTTTTCATTTTATTCTATCTTATTTTTTATCTTAATCTGTATTTCTGCATGTTTATATTTAATCTTGTGCTTTGGCAATGTAAATTTACTTTTATCATGCCAATAAAGCTCCTTTGAAACTTGAAAGAGGGAGAGAGAGATTAGCCGGCCGAGAGACATAAAGAGAGAGATAAAGAGAGAGAGAGAGAGAGAGAGAGAGACAGATAAACCGGCGGAGAGACTTAAAGAGAGAGAGAGAGAGAGATAGAGAGAGATTAGCCGGACGAGAGACATAGAGAGAGAGATTTTTTTTTCTGTGTTACACACACCATTGCACAAGCTCTTTCTGCCATGAACATGTTCATCATCATCCTTATGAACTCATCACATGATACTTCACAAGCGTCTTCATCTTCAGTGTAAATGACATATTTAAAGTCCATCATTCATGACGTCTTTGTCCTGTGAGCATGTGCTGAGAACACAAGCATGACTCAGGTTGTATCGACTGACCTTTGAATGACTCGGCTCTATTTCTGCTGTAATACGTCTGGTAATATTTGGGATCCACAGCTGTGGCCTGATTCACTCCCGTCTTGCCATACAATCTCAGCAACCAAATGGCATCGGCATGTGTCCAAACGGGCCACAGGCGTGGTGAAACCCAAGACTCGGGTCAACCTGACACGTTTCATTCACACCTGTTTCACAAACGAAGCGGATAGTCTTTCCTCAGGCTGATCTACAGAGCCTGAAAGTCACTATGACATAAAACCAATTTTTTTGTGTATGGCTAAATAAAAAATAAAAGGATATTTTTTTATCATGTTTTTATTGTGTAAATTATCTGTGTTTTTTGTTATTATGGCTTAAATCAAAACCTTAAAAATGAAATCCTGTTTTTTAGACAAAATATACTACATTTCAGTGAATATTTGCTGAAAACAAGCAAAATAATTTGCCAATGGGGTAAGAAAAATAATATAAAATTTAGTGACTAAGGAAAAGGTTAATTCAACCTTAATTCAATATTATTTTTCGTTCACCATCGGCAGATTTTTTTCTTGTTCTAAGCAAATATTCACATGAGATTTAATATATTTTGTCTTAAAAACACGACTTATTTTGCTCATCAAGAAAATGCATCTTGATTCAAGAACTTTTTGACATTTGAACTGGAAAACAAGACAAACATGCTAAGTCAAGTTTGGGTTTTGGGCACTAATCCGCATTATACTTACTGTTCAAAATATACATTAACAAGCCTATTTCTTATTGGTGAAATGACATTATTGATTTGAAAATGTTTACTTTTCTTTGTCTCAGCGGCTGAGTTTAATTAAGTGAAATAACAGATTTTCCTTCATCCTTCTATACTCTTAAAAACGTTGTCACGCCTTCATCATTTCTAATGGAAGTGTCATTGAATCAAATATTAAAGAAGAAAACAGCAGAAGGACACTGTTTGTTTGATGGGATGTAGAAATGTGTTTGTTAAACACATCTCAACGCTGATTTACACAGAGAGATTCCTCCTGTAGGGCGAGAGACATTCATCAAATGTAAAGTGAGGCAGAACGCTTCTCCTGTCTCAGTGTTTGTGGACGAGCGAGTGGAAATTGAATCCCGACTGTTGTGTTTGTTAATGAGACGTTACTAAAGTGATGCACTTTTTACCTTTTGTCATGGCAACCTTGAACATTGGGACCTTTAATGTTAATGGATGTAGATGCACAAGGAAAAGAGATGCTTTATTTGATTATCTGCGGCTAAAAAAGGCAGATGTAATTTCTTTGCAAAAAAACACATACAGATCAGTAAAATCAAACACAGTGGTATGGAGATTGGAAAGACATTATTGAATTAAGTCATGGAACAAATCTTAGTGCATGTGTTGCCATTCTTTTTTCTCCAGGTGCTAGTATGCAACCAGATGTGGTTGAAATAATACCTGGTAGGATTTTGAGAGCTGATATTTTTTTTTAAACGCTTTCTAAAGCTTTATTACAGTGTCCTCAGGGAAATGTTGTTGTACTAGGTGGAGATTTTAATTGCACTGTTAACTCTTATTTGGATAGGAATCATGATGAACCCCACCCTTCTTCCGCTGGGACTTTAAAGAAATTAATTAATGAACAAAATTTAGTTGATGTGTGGAGGGAAGAATTCCCTGGAGTCAAACAATATACATGGTTAAAAGCTTATTCCAATCATCTGTCAGGAGCTAGACTTGATTGCTTTTATGTCGAAAAGGCTAATAGGGGTTGGTTTTTTAAGAGTTCGATCTCACCATCTTTTCTGTCAGATCATCACTATGTGTCTATTGTAGTTTCTGTTTCTCTTTCTAAATCCTATAAATCCCGTTAGCGGTTTAATAATAGATTATTGCAGAACTGTAATTTCATTCACTCCTTTAATCTTTTCTGAAAAGCTTGGAGAGAGGAGAGATGTAATTTTCAGTTACTGAGTCAATTGTGGAATGTTGGTAAAACACAAATCAAGTCTTTTTACCAGCAGTACACTGCACATAGTGCAGGAATGCTCAAAGCAAGAATGAAATCTCTTGAACAAGATATCCTTGGGCAAAGCAGTGACTGGACCAGCAATAATTCAACTTTTATTGACTCTATAGCACATGATAAACTCCTGTTAAAGAATTTATTAGAGGAACGAGGAAGAAAATTCCTTCTAAGGACTAGATTTGCACAGCTCAATGCGATGGATGCTCCTACATCATTCTTCTTTGGTCTTGAAAAAAAGCCAAGAGAACAAAAGAGTTTTCATCAGTTGAAAATACCAGGAGGCGGTGTGATAACAGATCAACAGGAAATCCAATCTTACGCACTCTCCTTTTATGGGGATTTATACGGTTTGGAATTGTGTGATGACACAGCAACTGACAAACTTCTATGTGACCTTTCCAAATTAAAGGAAGAAGAGCAAAATGAGTTGGATGTGCCTTTGACTTTTGGAGAGATTTCACAAGCTGTTCAAGAAATGTGTTCTGGGAAGTCACCTGGATTGGATGGGCTTTCCGCATAATTTTTCATATCATTTTGGAATCTACTGGGGCAAGACTTATATGAACTTTTTCTGGAATGTATTTTTCAAGGGGCCCTTCCTTTGGGTTGTCGAAGAGCAATTTTAACATTGATTCCAAAAAAGGGGGACCTTGGGTCTCTGAAGAACTGGCGTCCGGTATCACTGATATGTGTTGATTTTAAGATTTTATCTAAATCCTTAACTAAAAGACTTAAGAAACATATGGCATCTGTCATTCATAAGGACCATTTTTGTGTTCCCAAAAGGACAATATTTGATAACCTGTTTTTGATGAGGGATATGATTACTGTGGCAAAAATGCACAATTTGGATATTGTTTTTTTCATTAGATCAGGAAAAAGTGTTCGACAGGGTTGATCACCAATATTTATTTAAAACTCTAGAAGCCTTTGGTTTCGGTCCATATTTTGTATCCCTCATTAAATTATTATATAATGACATTTATAGTATGCTGAAGATAAATGGGTCGTTAACTAGGCCCTTCCCTGTAACCAGGGGTATAAGGCAGGGATGTCCTCTTTCTGGTCTTCTCTATGCAATTTCGATTGAACCTTTACTAGTCTCACTTAGGAGGGAGCTGAGTGGTTTTAATATCCCAAGTGGCCCCAGTGAAGTTTCAGTCAAACTTACAGCGTATGCTGATAATGTAAAAATAGTTATAAAAGACACTGAAGATGTTACAAATGTATTTCATCCTTAATCAAAAATCAACAAGCTTCATCTGCACGTGTTAATTGTGAGAGATGTTCATCTTTGCTGCTGGGTGACTGGCTAGATACTGACCCTCCTAGGCTGGCGAAGCAATGCAGATGGGCCAGAGATGGTTTTTTGAATCCTTGTTTTATTTTTTGGGACCAAAAATTATACCAAAAAGAACTGGGAAGGGTTAGGAGACAAGGTAATTCTTAGAATTCAGAAGTGGAGATGGATTCTACCTCATCTTTCCTTTAGGAGGAGGTGTTTGGTTATCAATAATCTAGCAGCTTCAATGTTATGGTACAAATTCACCGTATCGGATCCTCCCAAGGAATTTGTTTCTGGTGTTCAAAAAGCATTTGTAAAAAATTTTTGGGATGGCTGTCATTGGCTCCCTCCATGTATTCTTTATCTTCCTGTAGCAGAAGGGGGGCAGAGAATAATACATTTGGAATCAAAAGTCATGGCAATGAGGTTACAATCCTTACAAAAACTATTATATAGTTCAGATTCTGTACCTTGGGTTGTGTTTGTCATTAAATTTTTTGAATGCAGGATTAACTAAACTCATAGACTTGATTGATTTAGAGAATGGCCAAAGGAGAACTGCACAGGAAATTGTTGATCAAGTTGGGATAAAATCAGTAAGAATTGTGGAGGGACTAGTCAGGAATCTCAAGGGATCTATCCCTCAGAATGTTATTTCCTTCATTAATAATACTCTTCTGAATGGTGTTAGTTCTCTGACTTTTCCTGAGGTCAAGGTGGTTCTTAAAGATTGGGAATCTGATGATAACAGACAAACAAAATTTCTGAAAGTTTACAGTGCACTGGATTTTCTTTGTATTGGGAAAAAAATGTAAATCATATGTATGTAAAATCTCTGCATTTGGGACAACTGAAACAAAGACCAGATACAAAATGGAGGTCTCGGTTTTCTATTTCAGATGAGATTTATCCATCATGGAGTTCATTGTACAAGCCCCCTATCTCTAAGAGATGTAGAGATTTTCAGTGGAGGATACTACATTGCATTATAGCAACAAACTTGTTTGTATCTAAGATTAATGAGACTGTTTTGCCAGAATGTCCTTTTTGTAACGCTCTTGATAATGTTTTTCATATGTTTTGTGAGTATCTTAGACTTAAGTCACTATTTGAAATACTGGAGAAAATTGTCATAAGATTGGGTTTTTCATTTACCAATAGTTTTTTATTTTTGGCTGTGTATATAAGAGGTCTTTGCAGCAACAGTGTAGACTTGCCAACTTTTTAATAGGACAAGCTAAACTTTTTATTTTAAAATCTCATCAGTGTAAAAATTGCGGTCAAGATGTGAATTTAGATACTCTTTTTAAGTCTTTAGTGGAGTCAAGAGTGGTGATTGAATATACTTATTATCAACATATTAATAATGTCATTTATTTTGAATTGAAATGGGGTGTTGGGAGAGCATTGGTGACTGTGTGTGACTCAGGGAAATGGTAATGTATAGGAATCTTATGTTTTTGTTTGTTTAGTTGTTTTTTATAATGCTTTTACAAAGTCAAAAAGTCTCTATCTCTGTCTCTCTCTCTCGGTCACTCTCTCTGTCTCTCTCTCTCTCTCTCTCTGTCTCTCTCTCTCTCTCTGTCACTCTCTCTGTCACTCTCTCTGTCTCTCTCTCTCTCTCTCTCTCTCTCTCTGTCTCTCTCTCTCTCTCTGTCACTCACACTCTCTCTGTCACTCACACTCTCTCGGTCACTCACACTCTCTCGGTCACTCACACTCTCTCGGTCACTCACACTCTCTCTGTCACTCACACTCTCTCTGTCACTCTCTCTGTCACTCACACTCTCTCTGTCACTCTCTCTGTCATTCTCTGTGTCACTCTCTCCGTCACTCTCTCTGTCACTCACACTCTCTCTGTCTCTCTCTCTCTGTCACTCACACTCTCTCTGTCAAGATTCAAGATTCAAAGGAGCTTTATTGGCATGATAAAAGAAAATTTACATTGCCAAAGCACAAGATTAAATATAAACATGCAGAAATACAGATTAAGATAAAAAATAAGATAGAATAAAATTAAAAGTCTATAAGTAAAAATATATATATATACATCTCAATATAAACAGAAAAAGAGTTTTAATTAAAGTTCTCAGTGAGGGTGATAGTGTCAGTTTGTGTGTGTTGTCCTGTCAGTGTTGTTTGGTGTTGTGCTGCTTGTTCTTTGGTCGTGGCAGGACTTGACATATCTTGCAGCAGGTTTGAGCTTCTTGACTTTTCTCCCAGTATGTATGAGATCTTGTCCTTTTGTTGAAACTGCTCAAAGTCTTTGTGTAAGTTTGTAAACTGGGGGAAGAATGTTTCTCTGATGTGTGTGTAGTTGGGACAGGAGAGGAGAAAGTGCAGCTCTGTTTCCACTTGATTGTGTGTGCAGTGTGGACACAGTCGCTCTTCTCTCGGTGTCCATGTGTGTCTGTGTCTGCCCGTCTCTACAGTGAGCTGGTGATCACTGAGTCTGTACATGCTCAACACTTTTCTTAGTTTAGGGTCTGATACGCTTGTGAGGTATTCTGACACTTTATATTCTCTCTTTAGTGACAGATAACATTCCAGTTTACTTTGCTGAGCTGTTGCTTCTGTCCAGTGTTTGAGATATTTCTCTTTTTGTGTTTTGATCATTTGCTTTAGTCTGGCTGGGGTTTGGGGTTGACTTGGGCATGTTTGGGGTTGTAGAGTTAGTTGTGAGATCAGTTGGATGAAGGGGTTTCTCTCTGGGCTCAGCTCTTGATGTCTTAAGGCTTTGTGATGGAGTGTGTCTGTGTCGCTGTTCTTAAGGTGTGTGTAGAATTTTAAAGCTCTTTTTTGTATTTTAATGATTAGAGGATACAGTCCTAATTCTGCTCTGCTGGAGTTTTTCTCTGTACCCGTAGAATGTTTTTACACATTTCTGTTTGCAGAATCTCTATTAGGTGTTTGTCCCATCTGCTGAACTCTTGGTTGGCGAGAGGACCCCAAACCTCACTTCCATACAGCGCGATTGGTTCTATAATTGATTGTATTATTTTCAGCCAGATTACGGTTGGGATGTCAATTTTGATATTCTTTTTGATTGCGTAAAAGGCTCTTCGTGCCTTGTCTCTCAGGTCATTCACAGCCTTGTTTAAGTTTCCGGTGTTACTAATGTTTATACCAAGATATGTGTAGTTCTTGGTGTGTTCTAGGGGCACGTTGTTTAGTTTGAAACGGTGATGTTGGTTTTGGCTACTGGGCTTTTTTTGGAATATCATGACTCGAGTCTTCTTAAGGTTAACCGATAGGGCCCATATTTGGCAGAAAGTGTGCAGGGTGTCCAGATGTTGCTGTAGACCCTCTTTTGTGGGTGACAGCAGCACCAGATCGTCTGCAAACAGGAGGCATTTCACTTCGGTGTCTTGTGAGGTCGGACCGGGTGCTGGTGACTGTTCTAGAGCTCCAGCTAATTCATTCATGTAAATGTTAAATAGTGTAGGACTAAGACTACAGCCCTTCTCACTCCACGACTCTTGGAGAGAAAGTCTGTGTGCTTGTTGCCAATTTTAACTGCAAATGTGTTATTGGTGTACATTGATTTGATGATGTTGTAGGTTTTTCCTCCGATGCTGCATTGAATCAACTGAAGAAAAAGTCCCTCATGCCAGATTGAGTCAAAAGCTTTTTTGAAGTCAACAAAGCATGAGTAGAGCTTCCTTTTATTTTGGTTTGTTTCTTTGTCGATTAAGGTACGAAGAGTGTATATATGGTCGGATGTGCGGTATTTGGGTTGGAAACCAATTTGGCATTTTCTCAGGATGTTTTGGTTGTTTAGATATTGGTGAAGTCTGCTGTTAAGAATGTTACAGAGGAGTTTACCTAGGTTGTTGTTTACACATATTCCGCAGTAATTATTAGGGTCGAATTTGTCTCCACTTTTATGGATTGGAGTTATGAGACCTTGGTTCCAGATTGTGGGAAATATACCTGTACTTAAGATGATATTAAACAGTTTGAGGATGGCGAGTGTAAGTTTTTGGTCTGCGTGTTTAATCATCTCGTTTAGGATACCGTCGATACCACTTGCTTTTTGGGATTTAAGTTTTGGTGTATTTTTGCCTAGCTCAGCGAGTGTAATTGGATAGTATAAAGGGTTTTGGTAATCTTTAATTGTTGACTCCAGAGTGCATAGTTTGTTGTGTAGGTTAGCTTGTTCATGGTTCTTGGTTATTTTACTAAAGAGGTTAGAGAAGTGCTTTATCCATACGTCTCCGTTCTGAATGGGAAGATCTTCATGGTGGGGTTTGTTAAGTGTGTTCCAATGTTCCCAGAAGCGATTTGTTTCTAGAGATTGTTCAATTGCTTTTAACTGGTTTTGTGTATCTTGTTTCTTTTTCTTCCTTAGTGTGTCCTTATATTGTTTAACTTTTTCATGGTAGAGTTGGCGTGTGTTTACATTGTCAGCATCTCTGTGTTTCTGATTTGATAGAATTCTTACTTCTTTTCTAAGGTTTTTACACTCCTTATCAAACCATTTCTCATTTACAGGCTTTTTGTTTGGTTTTGTGTTAGTGGGTTTTAGGTTAGATAGCGTTGCAGATATTGTAAAAATTTGGTTAATCCTGTCTACTGCTAAATTTACTCCTTCATTATTGTGTGGAAATGGGGTATCTAGGAATTTATTCAGTAGGTTTTGAATTTTTGGTTCACGAGTTATGCTTTTGTATGTATCTTCGCAATTTTGTTTCCACCTGAATGTTTGTTTTAGGGTATGGAGGTGAGTTTGTTTTGATGCCTCTGTGTTAGGTTCGGATCTATTGAGGTAGAGAGTGATTTTACTGTGATCTGACAATGGGGATGGTGGGCTGACTGGGAATGCTCTGAGGGAGTTAGGATTCAGATCCGTGATGAAGTAGTCTACCGTGCTGTTACCGAGCTTAGAACTATAGGTGTACCTACCGTATGAATCTCCTCGTAGTCTTCCTTTGACCATGTACAGACCCAGTGTGTGACAAAGATGGAGAAGTCTTGATCCAATTTTGTGTGTTGTTTTATCGTAGTTTAGTCTTTGTGTGAGAGTAGGTGTGGAAAGGACATCTCCTCCTGGAATGTGTTTGTCTCCCTTGGAGTGAACTGAGTCTGATTCTTCGCCTGTCCTGGCATTTAGGTCTCTGCAGATCAGAACATTGCCCTGTGACTGGAAGTAGTTGATCTCCTCTTCCAGGATCGTGAAACTGTCCTCATTGAAGTAGGGTGACTCTGCTGGGGGGATGTAGGTTGCACACAGGAAGATATTCTTATCTGTTGAAGTAATGGTCTTGCTCTGTTGCTTCTAGGAGGGTTGTTGGTTTTGCGGTTTAGAGCAACATCTTTTAATTTCTTTGCAAAGATGGGGACAGATGCTCTGTACAGGTGTACATGGTCATAGAGGCATGTGAGGTCCAAGGTGGGATGATGTGCCAGGTGCACTTGAGGTTTGAGTGCACAAGTTCTAGAGAGATTTGCGTTTACATGTTGAATTGTGTCTGGGTGGAAGTCTTTCCGTGGTAGCAGTGTCGAGATGGTGATTTTGGCATTTGGGAAGGTGGTTGTAGCTTTTTCGATTACCCTTTCTAGTGCTGTGGCCACTCTTTCTTGTTGAGCTCTCAGGTCGTTTGTGCCAGTGTGGATTATTATGTGGCTTGGTGATCCCAGGTTGTCCTCGTTCAGTAATCTGAGGGCACTGTGCGTGTTGGGGGACCAGAGTTTGGACACCTTTTGTTTGGGGAAGAGCTTTTTTTTCGTCTATAAATTTCCCATTTGAGTCTATCAGAAGGACAATATCTGTTTTCTGTGAGTCCTCTGTGGGTTTTGGAGTGTTGTCAGGTTCATTGCGTTGATCTGTACTGGGCAAAGGGTTTGATGAAGATGGACGGTTTTGGCTGGGTTGTGACACTGAGGTCTGTGAGCTGTGGTCCGTTTGAAGGGTGACCTGTTGTTCTGGACCATTTTTGGAGTTGAGGGCTGTGGGGTGGGTATCTTTTTCATGCTTCAGTTCTCTTATCTCCTCTCTTAAAGCAGTTAGCTGGGTCCAGTGACTCTCTGTCTGCTGTGTGAGCTGGGTTTCCAGTGATGCCAGCTGAACCATGAGCACTAGCTGCACTAGCCTTGCACTAGCTGCACTAGCTGCTTCACTTCGGCCTGAAGTGAAGACAGTTCTTTCCTGATGTTGTCTCCCTCTTCTTGCTTGGCTGTAGGGTTGTTGCCAGATTGGTCTGAGCTTTGTATGGTTTGAAGAGAAATGGTAATTTCTCTGAGCTGTACTAGTTCCCCCTCCAGGGCTGTAAATATCTCTCTCATGTCAGTACAGTAGCAGTGTGAATGGAGCTCCTTTGTTTGTTCTGTGTTAGGAAGATCTCTATGTTCATGCTGCTCATCAGAAACTGGGGTTCTGTCTGATTCCTCTGTGGTGGGTTGCTCATTGTTGGGTTCCAGTTGTAATCTTCCTTTGATACTGAGGAAGTTTTGTTCGAAAAGTCCTTGAGTGCTTTTCACTAAAACTATCCCTGTTGTTTTGTAGATGTTAACATTGATCGTTGTTACGTCATCCTCATTTTTTATTTTTAGCTGGAAACCCCCACAGATGCCTTTTCTTTCAGCGTTTGGGAATTCTGAGATGATGGCTTTGTGCCATGAATGAGGTCGGTTGGTGTAGAAAATCAGATTACTGGTGCTACCATCTTTATGAAGGTCTGCGAATAAAGTCTCTGAGTTTTCTGTGAGTCTTTTGTTTTTGTAGACTTTCCTTGCTGTATCGTTTGTAACCTCTTTTGGGTAGTGTAGAGGAATGGCCTCCACGCATTGGGGTTGTGCATCCATGGTAAAATGGGCCGTACACACCTGCGTGGGCGTCGGTTGAGGAATCTCCTTTGTTTGGCCCAGTCGTTTTCTCACCTTCCAATTCACACCTCTGAGGCGTCGGTCATGTGGTTGAGCAGAGTTTGCTGCTT
>CM056448.1:3190691-3208191 GCA_029783895.1 Triplophysa bombifrons
GTGTGTGTGTGTGTGTGTGTGTGTGTGTGATTAATGGTAGCTGGTGTCTGTAATAGGCACCAGAGGGAGAGAAACTCTGCACTCCTTTTTATAGAACGCAACACCAATAGAGAAAAGGGAAAATATTACTGATGCCGCACTATCTGCTCAACTAGGTCTCACTTGTGTGTGTGTGTGTGTGTGTGTGTGTGTAATGGAGAAATATCTTCATTTTAACACACACACAAACCAAATGAGCGTTCTTGCCGTCGACTGCCCACACTAACCTCCAGCGCTGTGTCCTAACAGACCACGACGTGACAAACATGTTCCTGTTGACACACAGACGTGCTGCTTGACAAGAAGAAATCGCAGCCAATCAGAGCCGAGCGTGCCAGCATCAATTGATTTTTATAAATAAGTTTGTCACAATGCATGATGGGATTGTCCTCTCTCTAAAGGATAACGTGTGATGTCTTGGAAGGGAACACAATGTGAGCTATTGTCGTGGCTGTTTTAATGAAGCTGCTCACACACAAACAAACACAAATACACAAACAGAGAGAAAGAAAAACTTAACAAGCTGTGTGTGTGTGTGTGAGATTTGTGTGTATGGGGACTTGGTTTTTATATGTTAGTGGGGACCTAAACCTGAATGCACACCAACTCATGAGGACTCGTGTCACTGTAGGGACCAAAATTGAGGACCCCATGGGCACAAAAGCTTATCAATTGTACAGAATGATCATTTTTAAAAATCAAAAAATGCAAAACATTTTCTACGATCTTTAGGTTTATGGGTTGTGTTAGGGGATAAAATGTACAGTTTGTACAGTACACAACTCATTATGCATATGGACTGTCCCCACGCAGATAATAAAACATACATGTGTGTGTGTGCGATCTAATGTGTGTGTGCGTGCGTGTGATCTAGTGTGTGTGCGTGTGTGAGCTAGTGTGTGTGTGTGTGTGTGTGTGACTGCACTTGGCTTTACATGTTATTGGGAAGTCCTCCAATGGAAAACTGATTCCATTCATTTCTCTACCGCTTATCCGAACTACCTCGGGTCACGGGGAGCCTGCGCCTATCTCAGGAGTCATCGGGCATCAAGGCAGGATACACCCTGGATGGAGTGCCAACCCATCGCAGGGCACACTCACTCACTCACTCACTCATTCACTCACACACTCACACCCTACGGACAATTTTTCCAGAGATGCCAATCAACCTACCATGCATGTCTTTGGACCAGGGGAGGAAACCGGAGTACCCGGAGGAAACCCCCTGGAAAACTGATTTATGAGCAAAACATTTTTTTGTAAATATATTCAGGATATAGTATAAAATGCAGTGGTTTTGTGTTGTTAAGATTGAAGACCGATTGCAAGGGTCGATATCATCTTTATTGTTACTGTAAATTGAACTCAAGTACTAGGATTATAAAATAAGGATTATACCATCAAACGGAGGAACAGTCCAGCAGAAATAGAATCAAACGGTAAGAAACCCTTAAATCAGACGTGTATCTGAGAAATAAAGTGTGGCAAAGATTTAACCTGCGGGTTATCTATAATGATGACAACTACACGTGTGTTATGAGATTTAACACAGGACACATTTGTCTTCATGTGTTATTTAATGAAAGCCATGTGAGATGCCACAAACTCAAACATTCAACATGAAATAATAAATCAGGATCTGATTGGATGAAAAAATGACATATGATTGAAAGGGAGGGGCTTAAATGTAAGGTTTCAGATTTGTCTGTAAATTAAACACAACGCATTTATTATTATTATTTGTTTACCATTTCTTCTGTAAAAATCGTATTTATTCTATTCTGTAAAAGATACATCGCATTAAAGCGAAAGCTTATCCTTTTGTTGTCCAAAGTGACAAGATCGAAACTGATTTTCTCCTGATTTTTGGTACGAATCTGTTCACATTTTGAAGAAACAAGCATTTAAAACTTGTTTTTTGCAAACGCGAGGACACATTACTCAATACTTCGGTGACTTTTGAAAAACTCTTAATACAGTGAGAACAACGGTAGGCTAAAAAAATTACTTGAGTGTTGAGAAATGTGTCCTAGCGATTGTCTAAAAAAACTGACCCCGCCTCTCACTTCAGCCAATGCGAATCAGCAATTAATATGACATCATCACGCACCGCAGCTTCCGACCGGATTCCTAACTGTGAGGTGAACCAAACACTTTTTTCTGACTACTTGTACCTTAACTTCTCTACATTTGAAAGACAAATATCATACGTTGTACCCATGGGCGTAAATCTCATTTAACAGTAGGGGGGACAATACAAATAAAATTTCTCAAGAGCAATTTTTGAAGGGAACACAAATAATAGTCAAAATTGTACAAACTACGACACAAAGCGACAATATTCATTAGGTTCATGGGTTTATCATGCAGACTTGCAGTCATAAATAACTGACACATACGGTAATTGTTAAAAGCAAAAAAGCTTTTTTACATTTATATATTTTTTGTCTCTGTTGTGAAGACAAATATAAAAACACACTACCCATGATACTACATGTTAACACTGAGTCACTTTTAAACACTTGTTATCCTGATTTATTCTGCGACATCGTCTGACAAAGTCACCGCACATCTACATTAATGAGTAGTTGTTATTTTCCCCTGTAGTGCACTGCCTCCTCCAAAAAACTGTGTTCATGTTCATGAACCCAAACAAACAATCAGTAACAGTGACAGATGCTTCAATTCTGTGTTGTACTCGTTGATGAATCGCCTGAGTTTCAGTAAACTAAATGTTCAGAGTGTTAGCTGCAGTATGTGACGTCCTATGTAACAAGTTAACGTTAACTAGCTAAGTGTGGAGTACAATAAATGAGGTGAAAACAACCACGCACATCAACAACCGGAACACAACAACAAAACTAACTCCTCCCTCCCTTAAAGGTACAGTACCTAAGTGAATGTCGCTTCAGTTATACTTGTGGTTCGCCACATAAGTAACATTTTGATTGCTAATATTGCAGCGCATTTTACATAAAAACTAAACCAAACGCCGCAGCAGGCTGAAACATGAGGATTAACAATTGAAGACGTCTTTATGTCTTTATTAAAGAATGTCTTTATTACTCTCTTTCACAAGCTTAGAAAACATAAGCACTTACGTTGATTGATGTACTCATGAAAACCGTGCAAAGATACCTCGGACAGTGCATATGATGGTGATGATGTTGGCGATGGTGAGGGTCAATAGAAAGTTTCTCCCCATGCTCACCCTGCTGCCATGATCCATAACCTCCCAGGTGAACACACTAATGTAAACACCACACCCCCGGTGCCACCCACAGCAATGACGTCACGATGCGTGTGCACATACACAACACTACACGTAGAAATGAAGTCAAACCCAATGTGTGGCTCCTACATTCCGGCCCCAAATTATTTTATAGTAATAATTGATCACCATTACCTTGTGGGAGACAGACCGCAGTCAAAAATGCAAAGCAAACTTTTAGTCCTATAAAGTCCAATAATGTCAAAGTTCATATATATCATATCTGAAGATCTTCACTGCCCCTCGGCTTCCTGCAGAATGCAGACTTTGGTTATTGGCCTATTCAAATAGCTGGTTTTAGTTTTAATCCGTACACTTCGCACCACTTTTGTCCGGAACAGTATCCACAATTCTTCCTATAATCCAAGTATTGTGAGGTGCCATATCATCCACCAGCACCACGAGATCTCCTGGAACAAAGTTTCTTTTGACAGTATTCCACTTCTGGCGCTCCTGAAGTCCAGGAAGGTACTCCTTCGCCCAGCGCTTCCAGAACAAGTCCGACATATACTGTACTTGTTTCCAGCGACGACGAGCATAAACGTCCTCCTCCTTCTCTAACAACCCTGGAGGCAACAACGGCTGCGATTTAAGCAGAAGAAGATGGTTAGGGGTCAATGCCTCCAAATCTTGAGGATCTTTCAATGCTTTCGTTAATGGACGGCCATTGACAATCGCTTCAGCTTCACAAAACACTGTCACCAAGCTTTCTTCGTCCAAGGTCTGAGTCTTCAAAATGAAGTTTAGCACTGTACAGACTGACCGTATCAACCTTTCCCAAGCACGTCCATGGTGTGATGCTGCTGGGGGATTAAAAACCCATTTCACACTCTTTTGTAGCAATACGTCATTTATGAGGTTGTGATTCAGATTCTCAATGGCCTTCCTCAATTCACGTTCAGCGCCCACGAAGGTTAGTACCATTATCCCAACGGATTTCCAGGACTTGACCACGTCTCGCCTGAAACCTTCTGAAACCATTGATGAAAGAGTCTGTCTAAAGATGAAAGAACTTCGAGGTGTATTGCTCATATCGCCAAGCATGTAAAAATTCCACGGTTAACCTCAAACGGTCCGACTGAAAGGAGGTTCATCAGGAGTTATTCTGTTGTGAGGAAGGTCGGCCATTTTCTGATGTCCAGGTGAAGCAGACAATCTATGACAGATGACGCACTTAGTCAAAACTTTTCTGATGGCAGCACAAGCACCAGGAACCCAATACTTCTGACGCAGATGAGAAAGCATGTGGTTACGTCCACCACGACCTGTTTCCTGGTCTTCATGACGGAGAATGAGAGTGGAGACATGTTGATCTTTAGCCAGGATAACTGGATGTTTTGCTTCAACCATCATAGCTGCTCTACTAAGCCTTCCTCCAATTCTAATGAGATCACCATCCAGGATCGGGTTAAACTTGTAGAGGTGACTCGTCTTTCTTACACACTCTCCTTTCTTCAAGTTGGCCAACTCTTCTGGAAACCTTATTTTCTGACAAAAACGGATAATATCTGACCCAGCTACAACCATATCCTCCACGGACAGGACACCCATTGGCACTTGAGCCCTGACTACCTCCATCCGGACCTGTAGCTCTTTTTCCAACTGTTCAGCACTTTGGTCCAATTCTGACAGGGTTTTTCACAGCAGCTTTCGATGTCGCACCAGAGACAAAAGCAAGGTCTTAAACTTGAGAAACCAACCGACAGCTCTTTTTAGACGGAGCCAGGAGGAAAAGTAATCAATGAGCTTCTCCGATGGACTGTCTCAGGGTTTTCAGGCCACCTGCTCTCGTGCTCGTGAAGAAAATCAGGACCACAGAGCCATGCACCAGTCTTTAACAATAACTGAACTTTGACACCTCTGGAGGCTAGATCCGCAGGATTGGTTAATGTGTTCACGTACCTCCATTGGGATACGTTAGACATTTTCAATATTTCAGACACTCTGTTTGTTATGAAGATTTTAAATCTGGACGTCTCGTTCTTTATATATTTCAAAACAGAATTGCTGTCCGTCCAAAAGACAGACTCTTGAAGGTCCATTTGAAGCTCCTTCCTCCACAATTTGCCCATTCTGCTAGCCACCACTGCGGCAGTCAGCTCCATGCGGGGAATAGTGACAAGTTTTAGAGGAGCTACTCGTGCCTTTCCCATTACAAATGCACTGTGAGTACGCCCGCTATCGTCATGGAGCAACAGGTAAGTCACAGTCCCAAACCCTGCATTCAATGCAGGGAGAAGCAGTTTGTTGCAGTTTGAGAATCATCTGAAAGTCGTAAGTTTAATTGATTAATAGTGTGTGTGTGTCTTATTGAGTCTAACGCAGTTTCGTTTCCATTGAGTGCGTCCGGTGAGTCACGCTGAGTCACGTGTTAATAGTTGCGTTAATTCGCGTGTTATTGGGAGATTTTGGAAGGCGTGTCCAACGCCAGCTAAAAGGTATTTAAACAGTTGTTTAAGCCCAGTTCGTGGGAGAAGCAGTTTGTTGCAGTTTGAGAATCATCTGAAAGTCGTAAGTTTAATTGATTAATAGTGTGTGTGTGTCTTATTGAGTCTAACGCAGTTTCGTTTCCATTGAGTGCGTCCGGTGAGTCACGCTGAGTCACGTGTTAGTAGTTGCGTTAATTCGCGTGTTATTGGGAGATTTTGGAAGGCGTGTCCAACGCCAGCTAAAAGGTATTTAAACAGTTGTTTAAGCCCAGTTCGTGGGAGAAGCAGTTTGTTGCAGTTTGAGAATCATCTGAAAGTCGTAAGTTTAATTGATTAATAGTGTGTGTGTGTCTTATTGAGTCTAACGCAGTTTCGTTTCCATTGAGTGCGTCCGGTGAGTCACGCTGAGTCACGTGTTAGTAGTTGCGTTAATTCGCGTGTTATTGGGAGATTTTGGAAGGCGTGTCCAACGCCAGCTAAAAGGTATTTAAACAGTTGTTTAAGCCCAGTTCGTGGGAGAAGCAGTTTGTTGCAGTTTGAGAATCATCTGAAAGTCGTAAGTTTAATTGATTAATAGTTTGTGTGTGTCTTATTGAGTCTAACGCAGTTTCGTTTCCATTGAGTGCGTCCGGTGAGTCACGCTGAGTCACGTGTTAATAGTTGCGTTAATTCGCGTGGTATTGGGAGATTTTGGAAGGCGTGTCCTGCTGAATTCAATTGCTAGACTAAACGGGTATATAAATAAGACTAACCACCGCGTGCAGCGGTCGCGTGCAGCCCTCATCGCGTGAAGACCGAAGAGAGTAAAGACCATCGACTCTACCTGTGCGACTCCACCGAGCAAGGACACCGACAAGGCACTTGAGTATTACTGTTTTGCACTTATACTATTGCACCTTATTTATTCTCTTTATTCTCTTTTCTATATTTGTCTTGTACATCCCTTCATTTTTCAATATGGGTTTTCAAATCCACACTGTCATTACAACTCGTAAATCACCGGTAACACATAGAAGGCCACGCATAGCTAATGCTGACAATCTGCGCACTCTTTCAGCATCCAAAACTACCTCCATTACCTTTCCTATTGGTTTATGGAACTGCCAATCTGCTGTAAACAAGGCAGATTTCATCACAGCTTTTGCCAAACATTCTGGTCTTTCTCTTTTAGCACTTACCGAAACCTGGATCAAACCAGAGGACACTGCCACACCGGCTACCCTCTCCAATAATTACACTTTCTCCCACAGCCCACGCATATCAGGGAGGGGTGGAGGAACCGGACTACTTATTCCTAATGACTGGAAATTCAAACAGCTGGCACCCTCTTGCAACAACACCGCCTTTGAATCTCATGCTGTTACTGTCATCCACCCTGTTAAAACACATGTTGTAGTTATCTATCGTCCCCCAGGGCACCTTGGACTTTTCTTGGAGGAGTTGGATGTGCTTCTGTCATCTTTTCCTGAGGACGGTACTCCTCTGGTGGTACTTGGAGACTTCAACATCCACCTGGAAAACCACAGGCTGCTGACTTCAACAACCTGACTGCGTCGTTTGACCTCAAGCGGGTCCCAACTTCAGCGACTCATAAATCTGGTAATCAACTCGATCTTATCTACACATGCCATTGTTTCACCCATCACTCCCAGGTCACCCCGCTGCACAAGTCAGATCATTTCCTCATCACTCTTGATCTCGACTTAACTTCTCCAGACACTACACATGCATCCTCACTGGTCACATTCCGACGCAACCTACGATCACTCTCTCCCTCCCGCTTGTCCTCTGCAGTCTCTGCCACTCTCCCACCCCCTAAACAGTTCTCTCTCCTTGATGCTAACACCGCCACCCACACCCTTTGCTCCTCACTAACCTCCTGCTTGGACATCTTATGCCCTCTTCGATCTAGGCCATCTCGTGCATCTCGTTCTGCCCCCTGGTTATCTGATGTTCTCCGTGAACATCGCGCCTCTCTCAGGTCTGCTGAGAGATAGTGACGCAAATCAAAAGAACCTACCGACCTCTCTCTTTATCAGTCCATACTCTCTTCCTTCTCTGCAGATGTCTCCTCTGCGAAAACACAGTACTACCACGCTAAAATCAATAACTCTCCTGACCCTCGTACTCTCTTTAAAACCTTTTCTGCTCTTCTTTGCCCGCCTACCCCCTCACCTCCATCGGACTTAACAGCTGACAAATTTGCGTCGTTCTTTGTACAGAAAACGACCACCATCAGTAATCAATTCTCGCCACCACCTCTTGAGCACGCCCAATCCCCAGACACATGCTTGCTCCCCTTGTTCTCTCTCGTATCTGAAGAGGACGTTTCCAAGGTCATTTCTTCTAACCACCCGACTACCTGCCCCCTAGATCCCATCCCAACTCATCTCCTCCAGGCCATTTCCCCATCGGTTGTTCCCTCTCTGACCCACATTATCAACTCATCTCTCACCACAGGTCCTTTTTCTACACTCTTCAAAGAGGCCCTTATTACCCCACTACTAAAAAAACCTACTCTTAATCCTGCACTGTTAGAAAACTACAGACCGGTATCCCTCCTCCCCTTCATTGCGAAAACTCTAGAAGGTGTTGTATGTAACCAGCTCTCATCCTTCCTCGTCCAGAACAACCTCCTAGACAGCAACCAGTCGGGTTTCAAGAGCGGTCATTCCACTGAAACTGCGCTGCTCTCTGTCATTGAAGCCCTGAGACTGGAAAGAGCTTCCTCTAACTCATCTGTTCTCATCCTACTGGACTTATCTGCCGCCTTTGACCCTGTTAACCATCACATCCTCCTGTCCACCCTCAAGACTATGGGGGTCTCCGGATGCGTGCAGACGGTTTCTGCACGCATCTCAGCTTGCCTAGCCGACATCTCGCTCTGAATGAATGACCATCACCTGCAGCTGAAAACCTTTTAAAAACAGAACTGCTTGCAATCCCGGCCGATACAAAGACTCATCACAGCCTCTCCATTCAACTGTGCTCATCAACCATCACATCTTCCAGAAAGGCAAGAAACCTGGGAGTGGTGATCGATGATCAGCTCAACTTCACAGATCAAGTTGCCAGCACCGCCCGGTCCTGTAGATTCATTCTCTACAATATTAGGAAAATTAGACCCTTCCTATCAGAGCATGCTACGCAAGTCCTAGTACAGGCTCTGGTCCTGTCCAGACTGGACTACTGCAATGCGCTACTTGGTGGACTTCCAGCTTGCACAACCAAACCTCTACAGATGATCCAGAAAGCTGTGGCAAGAGTTTTCTTTAATGAACCGAAGAGAGCACATGTCACTCCTCTATTCATTAAGCTACATTGGCTCCCTATAGTTGCTCGAATCAAATTTAAGACTCTGCTCCTGGTCTACAACACCACCACTGGTTCGGCACCACCTTATCTTCACTCGCTACTTCAGACATACGTACCCGCCAGATGCCTACGCTCTGCAAATGAACGGCGTCTTGTGGTACCATCCCAAAAAGGTAAAAAATCTCTCTCGCGCACCTTCTCCGGATCTGTTCCACCTATGTGGAATGATCTACCTGCTGCTACAAGATCTGCAGATTCTGTAGCCATCTTTAAGAAACGTCTGAAAACGCATCTCTTCCGTCTACATCTGACTGATCTGTTCTGACTCTTTTCTTCTCTACTCTAAAAAAAAAAAAAAAAAAAAAAAAAATGAATGAATGAATGAATGAATGGTTCTGTATACTGTGTTAGGTTATATGAGACCCAATCCTCTTTTTTTGATTGCACTTATGCTTTTATTGTACCTTTGCTGTCCCAATTGCTTCCATTGCCTTACCCACATATAAGTCGCTTTGGATAAAAGCGTCTGCTAAATGACTAAATGTAAATGTAAATGCAATACCGTCATCCCTTCCAAGCTAATCATCAAACTTGGAAACCTAGGTATTAACAATTCAACCTGCAACTGGATTATGGACTTCCTGACGAACAGGCAACAGCTTGTTAGGTAAGGCCACATCTGCTCCACCACCATCAACACTGGTGTACCACAGGGCTGCATACTGAGCCCCTTTCTCTACTCCCTTTCATACTCGACTGCAGACCTGTGAATGGACCTAACTCCATCAAGTTAGCGGACGATACAACAGTGATTGGTCTCATCAGCAACAACGATGAGACTGCTTACAGGGAGGAGATACGGCACCTGGCCACATGCTGTTGAACGTGTTTCCAGTTTTAAGTTCCTGGGGACCCACATTTCGGAGGACCTGTCCTGGACCACAAACACCTCATGCCTGGTCAAGGAGGCTCACCAGCGTCTCTTCGTTCTGAGGACACTGAAGAAGAACCAACTGTCTTCAACTATCCTGGTGAACTTCTATCGCTGCACGATAGAGAGCATCCTGACCAACTGTGTCACAGTCTGGTACGGGAACTGTTCTGTTGCTGAGCGCAAGGCACTGCAGCGGGTGGTGAAAACAGCCCAGCGCATCACAGGAACTACACTCCCTTCCATTGAGGACATCCAGAAGAAACGCTGTCTGTGTCGAGCTTGCAGCATTCTCAAGGACTCCTCTCACCCCGCTCATAGACTGTTTACTCTCCTGCCTTCCGGTAGGCGCTTCAGGTGCCTCCGGGCAAGAACCAGCAGACTAGGAAACAGCTTTTTTCCCAGAACTGTTTCATTATTGAACTCTGCTCCCCACTGATTCCACTACCTCTCATAACTTTAACTTAACGCTGCTATTACAATGTTTACATTGCACTACAGGGCTGTCATGCATGACTGAACTTTACACACCAGTACTTCATGTTATCTGCTCTACCGGACTGTTTACACACACATAGCATCATTTGCACTCTTTACTGCTCACTTGCACACCAGGAATATTACACTTAATGCTCATTTGCACTAATGGACTACTTTCATAACTGCATTAACTCATCTACTGCACTGTAACTTTCATAACTGCATTACCTCATCTTCTGCACTGTAACTTCAAGAACTGCATTAACTTCTCTACTGCACTGTAACTCATCTATTGCATTACTGCATCTATTGCATAACTAACTGCATCTACTCATCTATTGCACTATAACTTCAATAACTGCACTAACTCATCTACTGCACTGTAACCTTAATAACCGCATTAACGCATCTACTGCACTGTAACTTCAATAACTGCACTAACTCATCTAATGCACTGTAACTGTATAACTGCATCTACTCATGTATTGAACTATAACTTCAATAACTGCATTAACTCGTGTACTGCACCGTACCTTTAATAACTGCATTAACTCATGTACTACACCGTACCTTTAATAACCACATCAACTCATCTACTGCACTGTAACTTTAATAGCTAATGTCTGTAAGTCGCTTGCACTATTGTATAGTCTATATTGTTATCTGTTCATAACCACCTGTACATTAATGTTCACAGTATATAGCCTTCTGTATATATTGTTCATAGTACATACAGACTGTCATATTTTCATAGTACATGCCCATTGTAAAGTATTTTCCTAATATTGTATTCTGTATTTTCCTAATATTGTATTCTGTATTTATTCACACTGTATATCCTGCACTTGCTAATTGCACTTCTGGTTAGACCTAAACTACACTTCGTTACACTGTACTTGTATATGTGTAATGACAATAAAGTTGAATCTAATCTAATCTAAACTTGCATCTGCAAAGTGGTGGAGCTGAGCAGAGACAAGACGACCCCAGTCCACAGGTTTTAAACACCTACTGACCTCCCAATTTTCAAGGTCATGAAGGTCTTCCAGCCAAGCCATCCATTCCCCAGCAACAGAAGAGGGCAAAGGATCATCCCATCCCAGACGTCCCCTGCAAAGATCTTGGAGGATTGTCTTGGCGGATAAAACAACAGCCGCCAAGAAACCAAGAGGGTCGTAAATTGAACTAGTCGCAGACAAGATTCCTCTTCTTGTGAGTGGGTGGGTTTTAAGTATGATTTTAAATTTGAATGAGTCAGATTGGACACACCACTGTACACCCAAGTCATGCTCCAGAGGCAAAGCATCGCCATTCAAATTCAGATCTTTCACCTCTTTGGCGCGCTCCTCCTGAGGAATAGTAGCGAGAACAGTGCGTCGGTTACTAGTCCATTTTTTAAGGTTAAAATCGCCTTCAACACACAAGGCACTAAGCTCTCGACATAAAGATATTGCTTCCTCCTCAGAGCCGACAGACACCAAACAATCATCTACGTAGAAATGGTGCAGGACAGTGTTATCTGCCATAGGACTGAAGCAGTTGTGATTGTCCTCAGCACACTTCCTCAGGGCAAAACAGGCACAACTAGGAGAGGAAGTAGCGCCGAACAGATGTGCCACCATTCTGTACTCCATTAGCTCTCGACTGCAATCTCCATCAGGCCACCACAGATATCTCAACAAATCAGAATCTTCAGCCGGTACCCTGACCTGATGATACATGGCCTCAATATCTGCCATGAGCACCATGGGCTCTTTGCGGAATCTTGTGAGGACTCCCACTAACAGATTTGTGAGATCTGGTCCTTGAAGAAGCTGTGAGTTCAAAGACGTCCCCTGAAACGAGGCCCCACAATCAAAAACTACCCGCAGTTTTTTTCTTTTTATGATGATACACTCCATGATGGGGTATGTACCACACCCTTCCATCACACCGGCCCAGCTGCTCAGATGGAACTCTCTCTGCATAGCCATTAGCCAGAATCCTGGACATAAATGTGATGTAATCGGAACGAAAAGATAGATCTTTATTCAAACGTCTTTTAAGACTCAATGCACGCTGTTCTACAACGGTCTTATTATTTGGCATTTTGAGGTATCTTTGTCTTACCGGCAAACCAATACTGTAATGACCATAAATGAGCTTGGCTGACTCAGAGACTAACTCAATGAAGCGTTCATCCTCCCTTGACAGACCAGGTTGTTCATCCTGCAGAGTTTCAGGGAAATCCACCTTTAGCTGCTTCTCCCAAAGCTCATCAAGCCTTGCCACCGAGATCCGATTGACTGTGATGTCGGGCAGCAAAAACTTTTGATTGCTAATCTGGCAATTTCCACGGAGCGGGCCATTCACCGTCCAACCTAGGATGGTCTTAATTCCATAAGGGCCCCCATTCACTGCACAAACCACCTGCCATGGTTCCAGAGCTCGAGGGACGTTAGTGCCGTTTAAAAGGTCAACATCAGCATCGATCTCTGGTATTTCTATGTGTCTCAGGTGCGGCCATCTTTGGAGGTCCTTTGATCGTGGAATGTTACCTCGATGAACAGGCATGCTCCGTTGAGTAAAAATCTCTGGCAAGCCACAAAAGTTATTAGAATCCAGCTTGGCGACTTCCAAGTCTGACAACTTGTAACTGTCAACCACTTTCTCTTGTCCCATATTTCTAAGGAGGATTCCCAGCTTCTTCCCTGTAAGATTGAGACGGGTCATGAGTTGCTTTGTACAAAACGAGGCAGTACTCCCCGGATCCAAAAACGCATACGTGACCAAGGTCTCTTGTCCCCTTTTGGATTTCACCTGAACAGGCAGGATAGAGAGCGTACAGTCCTGCTTACCGGCCCCAGTCAAGCCACTGGACTGAACAGACACCACAGCATCTTCTCTGGCCATTTCCAAACCACCATTATTAGCCTGAGTCAAACTATTCTGTTTTGCTTTGGGGTAGATATGCAACTACGTGGGGTGTCTATAATTGCACACGCTACATATCAGACGTTTTCTGCAATCTTTACTCATGTGCCCAATGCACAGACATCCAAAGCACATATGATTTTCCTTAAAAAAAGACATTTTTTCAGCTTGTGTCCTTTTATGCAGAAGGCGGCAAACAGCTAACGAATGCCCAGCCCTACAAAACAAACAAACTTTCTCCGGTGAGTCCTTCACCCATTTGTTCCCAGACTCCACTTTCTTCTCAGCAGGTGCAACAGTAGTGGCAAAACTACTGCCTCTAGCCTTTGAATTAGTTTGAGACTTGACCATGTCCAGTTCCTTTCTTCCTGTCGCAGGTGTATCTTGTATATTTCCAAAAAGAGGGTCACTCGCTATCTTAACTTGCCTCTCAACAAATTCCACAATGTCCGAAAATGTAGCTCTACGACCAAACTTCCCCTGAATATCGCAGGCCGCACTTCTCCAATGATCCCGCAGCTTATAAGGCAGTTTTTTCACAATAACTTGCATATTTGTAGGCACATTCGGGTCAGTTATGGCAACTCCCATAGAGTTGCAACATTTCTGCAATAGAAAACTGTAGGCCCGTAAGGCCTTGTTATCTTCAGATTTAACCATCGGCCATAAAAGCACCTTATCCATGTAGGCAGAGGCTACTTTGAATGGATCGCCAAAATGCTCCTGAAGCAGTGACTTTGCCTTAGTGTATCCATGGGATAGAGGCAAATGTTGACAGCTTCGGATCAAATCCCTGGGCTGACCTCTCGTATACTGCTCGAGGTCCTTCTGACTTGATGTTCTGTTGTGTTCAAATCCTCTTATGAAGGTTTGATATTGCAGTGGATCGCCGTCAAAAACTTGTAGGGGTCGCTTAGGTAAGAGAAAAAGTGACTGTTGTTCAACCAATTCCATTCCATTCTCTACCGCTTATCCGAACTACCTCGGATCACGGGGAGCCTGCGCCTATCTCAGGAGTCATCGGGCATCAAGGCAGGATACACCCTGGATGGAGTGCCAACCCATTGCAGGGCACACACACTCACTCATTCATTCACTCACTCACGCACTCACACCCTACGGACAATTTTTCCGCACTCACACCCTACGGACAATTTTTCCAGAGATGCCAATCAACCTACCATGCATGTCTTTGGACCAGGGGAGGAAACCGGAGTACCCAGAGGAAACCCCCGAGGCACGGGGAGAACATGCAAACTCCACACACACAAGTCGGAAGCGGGAATCGAACCCCCAACCCTGGAGGTGTGAGGCGAACGTGCTAACCACTAAGCCACAGTGCCCCCCTGTTCAACCAATAAAGAAGTAATTTGATTTTACCTTTCTAAAACTGTGAGAAAAAGTTGATCAGAATTATTTGCTGTTACAGGTGCAGCGTCATACTGAAGGTGAGTTACTGGTGGATGAGAAACATCTTCTGGCAAAGTAGACGGACCGGCCCTCTTTCCAAATAGGAGTTCATCCCATCTGATTTCACAGAAACATGAGACACACAAGATCCTTCAGAAGCCTTAAACACATTCACTTTAGCCATAGACGCTGCTAGCTCCATATCCAAATCCAGCTCCTCCTTCCTTCTCCTCCACAGTTCTTGCTGTTCCTCCAGGGCATGCTTCTGACTCATCAGCCTTTGACGAGCCATAAGAACAGCTGTCTCAGCCTCAGCCCTTATTCTGGCTGATGATGTAGTGGACATAGATTTACTCACTACTGTACTGCATCTCTTCGACCTCACTGACACATTAGAGGCACTATCATTTGTCCGAATGTCATCGTCTACTGCATTTTCCATATTTTCAAATATACGCGCCTCTTTATCATTAGAAACGGTAGATCCTAGACATGGGGCAACAACACCGTCTGCTGGTGCATCTAGCGCCTCCAGCAGCCATTTATTCATCTCCTCCACAAGGCAATTTCATGTTTTTCAACATTATCAAACCAAGCATTTTGCATTATTGTTCTTCAGGTGGAATCATAGGCACCACAACATCATGAAGATGACTTGCTTCTTAAAACAAGCTCGATATAATTTCAAGACACGACCGTATTTTTTCAGCATTACCAGCACTTAGCATTAGGTCTTTAAATTATTTTATTACACCTTTAATCCTTTTTACTTTTGCTTGACGTTCTTCTTGAAGCCGCTCCAATTTATATTCGAAAGCCTTGGGTGTAAGTGTTGTTCATTTTTTCTCATCTGATCTGGTACCATTCAACAATTTTCATTTACAAAATAATCACAAAAATATCTGCTAATGACACTAAACACAGCTCCCCTTATGACTTATGTTTCCATATGAACAAAATACAATGCACTGTCTTTGATTCCCTCTAACTTATCCACCAATAATAAGCTAAACTCAACCCTAGTCTTCTGTGCATACTAGCGGTGGGTATTTATGTACCTCCATACCGGACAAACCGTCTTAGAACTAGAACTACGGCGGTACTCCCAAGCGCAATGATACCCGCTTGATACACGAACAAAAACACTACTAAAAGTCCCAAAACAAACAAAACAGTACAATCACCTTATGTGAAAGTACCGCTGAGCCTAGCAGGGAACACAATTCTTTCGTTGACAAGCAATCCACAATGTTCATGGGGTTAGCATAACTTTCAACGGAGACGACTGTGGTGACCGAATAAGCATCGTAACAGACAATTTATGAATGAATAAACTTTACGTGAGTTAAATGCGCATCCGCGTCTATCGCTTACACAACGCTGAAAGCAATCTCAAACATCTAGTGTGGTCCCGACAATACATTTGAATCCGCGTGACAACAGCAAACTTTCTATTGACATAATATTGCGGCGCATTTTACATAAAAACTAAACCAAACGTAGCAGCAGGCTGAGACATGAGGATTAACAATTGAAGACGCCTCACGCTGAACCATTGCACATGATGGAATGTCTTTATTACTCTCTTTCACAAGCTTAGAAAACATAAGCACTTACGTTGATTGATGTACTCATGAAAACCGTGCAAAGATACCTCAGACAGTGCATATGATGGTGATGATGTTGGCGATGGTGACGGTCAATAGAATGTTTCTCCCAATTTTTGCATAAACTAATGTATTAATGAATCAGCATCAACTACATTAAAGAGAATCACTTCATTTAAAGTTAATAAATAGCCTTCTTACAACCACTGATGAAATGAGCCGCATACCTGACTGAATGTGTCGCGCAACGCGCAGGTGAGATGAACGTGGAGATCAGACAGTGGGCCAAACCAAATTGTGAGAGGCAGGGGAGGGGGGACTTGACAGTTTCTAAACTTTAAACTCATTTTTTGCGTTTGTATTTTATTCTAATTACACATTTAGTTTAGGTAAACATAAATATATTTATGACAATAGAGAATGCTAGTTTCAATGATTTGGGGGGGCAACCCTCGGATGGAGGGGGGCGTGTCCCCTCCGTACCCCCCGGGATTTATGCCCACCGGCAAGCTTTGAACGGCCATTTTGCAGACCGTTGACAGCGCTCTAAAAAGGCAAATTGAACAATAAAAAGGGCACTTGTTAAAGTCTGGTGAAATCATCTTAGGGTTAAGATCAGTCAAAGATTGTAGAAACATTTTTATTTAACAACGGTAAAAGCATCAGATACAGCAGGGCTATTCAATTGGCTGCCCGCGGGCCGAACACTGACCTCGATGTAATTTGTTCCGGCCCTTCAAGTATAGTGTGAAAAATAATTTCTAGAATAAATTAGTTCAGTCAGGAACTGAACCTTATGAAGTGACGCGCGTCTGTTCCATTCAGCACGAACTGCAGCAGCACAGTTTGGCGCGAGTAAATTACATACAACGTCCATGCAAAGACGCGAACTCCCGGCAGGCGCTGTGAGTTTTCAACTCAAGCTATGAATTCGCGCGAAGAGTTCTCACCCAAAATAACATTTTTTCCCGCCATTAATAAAGAGAGTGGAACGCGTTTGGTGTGAACGCAGGCGAGTGGCGCGACTCGCAAGATGTCTCTCCTTTTAGACGTGGTGAGCAGGACGATAACGGATGAGAACATTTATTAGTTAGAAATTTGGGTG
>CM056448.1:3215691-3223159 GCA_029783895.1 Triplophysa bombifrons
GATAGTGTCAATTGAAAATAATGAAGCCACCCTCAGAAAAAAAACAAAAACAGCTATCATTACTTTAAAAAAGTGGTCCAAATTCAAATAAAAAAATGATATGGTTACTCTAAAAGAAGTTGTTCATATAAAAACAAAAAATAGAAATAAAATAGGTATTTTTTAATGATTACTCTAAAAAGGTGATCCAAATTATAATAAAAAATGTAAATAAAACTGATAATTAATTAATTTTTATTTCAAAACAAAATGATATGATTACTCTTAAATAGTGGTCCAAATAAAAATAAAGAATAAAAATAAAGTTATTAATACAAAATTCTAATTTTTATTTCAAGACATTGCGTTTAAATCTGGTGTACGTGTATGTGGGTGATGTGTTGAAACTCATCTGAGCTTTATCATGACACACAAACACACATGCTCAATGCCACTGATAATATCAGATAGTATCAATTAACTCTACAATTACTTCATTACTGGTAAAGAATAGTAGTTCATGTAGATCCCAACAAATGAAAAAACAACATTAAACATGAAAATAATGAAGCCGTCCACCTCAAAAAACATTGGATTCTCTGGTTTCTGATTTTATTTTAGAAATCACACAATGATGAAATCAGTTTTTTTTCTTTCTGTGTGTCTTTTTCTGATCTTACATGAAATGTAAGAGATCTAGTGTTGTGGTAATGAGCTCGGACAGATTGCGACAACATAGATAACCTTGTTTTTATTGACCCCCTTGTTTTACTTATTAATCCAGAACACAGCCAATGAATTCATGACATTAGAGTTTAGATTCACCTCAAAATCTCCCTCAGAATCAGACGGCTTTAACATTGACAGCATATGAGTTTGAGTTTGTTTGTTCTGTTTTGTCCCCCTTTGGTTGTCGTATGAGGACGAAATGCATTATTTAGTTTCCCGGAGACACAACTAAACATAAACAGAATAAAATTTGAACATTAAAGGGTTGAAAAGTATCTCAAAGGGAATAAGCGATGTAACCCAGTTTCATGACTTCTGAGCCACTGGATAAACACAAGCGTGGAAAATCACAGCAGTGTGCGTTAGTATACAGAGATGCATGAAAGAAAAAACAATGAAGATTGTAAATCATTTGGCCTTTTATTTAAATAGATATTGCTTGTGTGTGTCTTAGTCATACTTTTTCTTTTTCTGAAAATTCATCACCGCTGATGTCCAATCATCTGGGTGGCAAACTGGACAAACTCACTTTCTCTGACGTCACCTGTGATGTGACAAGATTGCCTAAGATGATTGGCTGAGGCTACATATGATGCAGTGACTATTTCTATATAGACTACAAGGAGTGAGGAAGCAAATTCAGAAAGTAAATATTATATTCCAGGAAAGTTCTGCTTGTCTTGAGTTTTAATGTTTGTGAGGTGTTGATCTGATCTGTAAGAACAGAAGAGGGTCAGTAATTCTTCATGTCATGATGTGACGGTTCTTCTGTCCAGAACATTCAAGAAAAGTGCAGTAAAAATAAATGAACAAATACATTTAGAAATAAATATATAATTATTATTAAAAATATATGCATTTTTATTTATAGATAAATAAGAAATAAATCCCATATAAATAAAATCAGAAAACAAAACTATATCATTACTCTAAAAATGTGGTCCAATAAAATGAAAAATATATAATTACAAATATTTATAAAGAAATATGATTTTTTAATTATAAACTAAACAAAAGTTATATCATTAGTATAAAGAAGTGGTCCAAATTAAAAAAAAATATAAACCAAATTATGAATAAAAATATGAATGTTTTATTTTAAAACAAAACAATAATTATATCATTAATCAAAAAAGGTGGTCAAAATAAAAATATAAATACTATTAGTAATAAACAAATATGTATTTTTATTTATAAAAAAAAAGACGATACAAAAATGAATATGAACTTTTATTTCATTTACATTTACATTTACATTTAGTCATTTAGCAGACGCTTTTATCCAAAGCGACTTACAAGTGGGGTAGATAATGGAAGCAATTGGGACAGCATAAGTACAACAAAAGCATAAGTGCAATCAAAAAGAAGACTAGTCTTATATAGCCTAACACAGTATACGGAACCATTCATTCATTCATACAATTTTTTTTAAGAGTAGAGTAGAGAAGAAAAGAGTCAGAACAGATCAGTCAGATGTTGGCGGAAGAGATGTGTTTTCAGGCGTTTCTTAAAGATGGATACAGAATCTGCAGATCTTGTAGCGGTGGGCAGATCATTCCACATAGGTGGAACAGATCCGGAGAAGGTGCGCGAGAGAGATTTTTTACCTTTATGTGATGGCATCACAAGACGTCACAAAACAAAACAAAATTATATGATAACTCTAAAAAGTAAAAAATATAAATACAATCGGTTATAAAAATATATTTTTTAAAAACAAAACAAAACAAGATGATTTCATTAATCTAAAAAAATGGTTCAGATAATTTGTTTACTTGTTTTAGCTTTTTGCTTCGCTTGAGCTCTTTATCACAGCAGTCATCAATCGAAAGAGTCCCACAAGCCCTAGTGGTCTTCAACTTCTATCTGCAGACACTCTTGTGAGGACAAACTCATATTCTCTTGTTCCTTCTTTTAAAACTTTCTTCAGCTCAAAACTTTCTTTGTGAGTGGAGAGGATTGAAATGTGGCACTGTTATAGAGGATTCACAGAACAGGTGCAGACGCTGGAATTCACAGTAACAGCCTGTCACAGTCAACACGCATGTGAAGTTATTTACATGAATTCTGTCTGTATGCCCGTGACATTCATTCTCAAAGGCTTTATTAATACTGCCATGACACAGAAATGATGTTAAAATCATTGAACTGTCATCGTAAAGGAATATAGAACACATCACAGATGAGATCTCAATTATTTCTCCCAGACATCAATGACATTAATGGAGAGTAAATAGAAAAAACTCTGAAGGAGTAAAGGAGACTCACTCTGTGACAAAACAGCTTGTCATGTCGACCTTAAACTAGAGGAAGACATGTGAGTGAAGCTCTCCGGACGGCACTCTCAATCTCTCTCTGGCCTTTCATTCAACAGCTAAATCCAAATAGGATTCTATTCACTCCCGCTTCTCATCTCATACACACAATAGAGGAAACACAGCGAGAGAAAAGACAGCTGACAGAGAGGGAGAAGCTGATGTGTCTCTTGTCTCACGGGGTTTGTGAGATGTACAGGATACAGATATCTGACCTCTCTAACACATCGTGTAGGATGAAGCTTTTATTTTGCTATCCATTGATATTTTAGTATTTCCTGGACTGCTGGGCTTCTCATTGTTGTTTGATTAAACAAATACTATAAGTGCAGGTTATTACATGAAATTCAGTAAAATTGTAAAATTCAGTTTTTAGACATCATGCAAGGAAAATCTGTAAAAAAAAACAAAGACAGCATAACAAAAAATGGTATTGTTATTTAATTATTGATTTTCCAAGTACAATGTCCAAAACGGCATTTTACTTTTTTATACATTTCACGTGAATTTTTGAATGAAATTAAAGAAAAAGACCACAAATGTACAAGAAAAATGGTGAAAACAGGGAAGAAACAGGGTATTTTACACTATTTTACAGTCACAGCTGCGAGATAATTTCCTGGAAATAAACAGGATTTTTTTATTTATTTGTGAATGCGGTAAACATTTTTAAGACCATAACATTAATAGAAAAATGTGAAAAACATGGAAGAAACCTGGCAGACAATATCCTTTTTAAACAGGAGTTTTACGTTTTTGGTGAAATACGGTAAAAACAAAAAGTTATATGACGTAAAAATACTGCAAAATTACAAGAAAACAGGGTATTTTACAGGGAAAAACTATGTACAGTTTGTTTTTGGCGCCCCAGCTGCCAGAAAATTACCTTTCTTTACAGGATTCTTTTGTTTATGTGTGAAATACGGTCAAAAATCGTAAAATTACAAAAAAAGACCACAAAAGTTTTCGATATATTTATGTCGCGCCAGCTGACAGTGTAGATATATACGATATCCATAGTTTTATAGAACTAGCTAAAGTTAGAATTCTGTTTTGTTCTGTAGTTAAAATATTACAAATCGTAGTAGCCCATGAGCCATGAATCATTCCGTTCACAGCAGATCATGTTGTTTGGAATGATTGTAGTCATAGTTTCTGTGACATCTGTAAACCTCCTCAACACATCGTTTTTGACAAGAGTGTGAATCACTACTCTAACTAAACTCTCTGGCACGAATGTGGCTGGTTTGCCAAAGTTCTTCTGGGAAATGAAAGAGATCCCGGTGGTGTTTGAAAACGTCCAGAATTGACCTTAATTTATTATAAAGGTCAAGGGACAGAAGATTTAGACGCTTATCACACTTTCAGATGCAGCTCCAGTTCACATGAGTTTGTCGCATATCGAGACAGAAACTCAACCCTGTGAAACCGCAGACAGATGAGCTAAAAACACTTTTTGTTTGCTATTTTTGAGCAGTTTCTTCAGAACCCTGAAGTGTTTCCGACGTTGTGAAGTCGACTGAGCCCCCAGCTGTGCGCGTGTATGCGTTAAAGCCTGCGGTAAGACCCCAGCTGCGCATGTGTGTGTGTGTGTTTCAGCCTGCGATAAGACCATTGGCTCAACGAAGATAATGACTAGAGCCGCCGTCTCTACAGATCTCTGACGAGAAAGAGAGACTGTGAGTGTGTGAGAGAAAGACTTTGATATTCGCTCAGGTTTAAAAGTGATGAAACTCTCTCTTACTCACACACACACACACACACGCATCACTCGTACCGTTGTTTCATTAGTAATGTAGTCCTGTACTCTCTGTAAACTGGAGTGAGGTGTTGAATCATGTGATGGTGTAAAGAGAGACGTGCTGTTGAATTTCTCAGTGATCAGATTTTAAATGAAGAACAAAATCGAGGACTCATTCACAGGCAACAGTGTCACTCACATACAGCCATTCGTTTTTTTCCCGAAAGAACCCACTCGCGACCCATAGCAACCACTCACAATACCTAGTTACCATAAAGCAATGCATCGACACCCTAACAACTGCATGAAAGCACCAGCTATACATCTGACATCAACACCGCATACATTTCTGTCATTAGATGAGTCTAACACGCACTGTGACTCATGAACTTGTTTTTGGATCAACTTGTGTTCATCTGTTAGAAATATGTATACTACGTAAACATGTTTTTATCAACCAATCCGCCAACCATAAAAACATATCAACAAACACACATTTTGATTGGTAGTGCCCGTTAAACGACAAAACGCCACAACGCAACACTTTTTTTACAACAGCTAGAGGGCGCTCATCATTAGATATAACTATAAATCATAACAATCTGCCTGAACATACCACCTACATTTTTTTTTTGGAAGCAGCTTTAAATCGCAACAACGCCTGGTTTGTAATATGTTGTTACATTACATATTTTATATGATATTATATTTGATTATTGCGCAGCTTTGTGGAATACTTGATTCTGTTCAGTCATGATTCCTCGCTAAAATGATAACACACTGTTCATTTAGGTACTATAAGTCAATTTGATCCCTGCAGTTTATTACTTCATAAATATATCCATTTAATAAATGTCTTATTAATAACTTATTAAACGGCTCATTTGAATGCTTGATTCTGATTGGCCAGTTGCTACCAGTGTTGAGAGTAATGCATTACAAAAGTAATGTATTACAGTAACGTATTACTTTTTGCTTTAACGCAGTAGTGTAAGGCATTACTAATTATGTTTTCTGCTTTCGATACAACAAACTTTTCGCCAGCAAGTAAGTAAGAAAAGAATTGGGCTAGTTTTCATTCCGTTATGGCAGGTTTTGAGGGGTCATTGGGCTGCTTTCAGGAAGCTAGTTAGCAAGATCCCTGTGTCCAGCAACAATGACAAGGTAAGCTAACGTAAACATGATGATCAGCTAGAATTCTTTGAATTTATTTTCTTGTATTTTGTATGTCAATGTATTTAATCGTAGTATTTTTGTATTTTCAAACTAAAATATTTTTTGCAAATCACCCTCCGTATTAGACCACAGGGATGGGCATTGTTTCAAATACATCCATTTGAAAAAGAAAAAAACTTTTATTTTGTAATGGCATTTTATATTTAAATGCATATAATCTTAATATTTTTTGTATATATTTTTGTATAGCCTAGTTAATTCAAGAAATCAGCAGTCTAATAAAGAGGTTGATGGGCAAATAGTATTTTGAAAATACCAAAACATTTAGTTGTTTTATAATGTTAAGTTCTGCTTCTACTTGTAGTTATTTTTGTGAAAGTAACTCAAAAGCAATACAGGAGTCATGTCACGTATTACAATTCTGAGACAGTAATATGACTAGGTAAGGGATTACTTTTAAATAACAGTAACAAGTAATCTGTAAAGTATTACGGTTTGGAAGTAACTTGCACAACACTGGTCGTGACATTCCGAGGGTTGTCATTTTCCAATAACAACCACTAAAAACTAATAACATACTTTAACCGGATGCTGCCAATCACTTTCAGCAGGCAGTTCAATATCACACAAAAATGAATTATAAATACGTCTTTTAATAACATGTATGACTCTATATTTCCAAATGATTGAACGTCGTTTCTCACCTTAAAATTCAAACTAAACGGCTTTACCTTGCGGAAGGTCAGTTTACGGTAAAAATGATCTCATCAAATATTTCAAATTCACATTTTATGTGCAGTTTTTTTCTCATTTGGCAAGTAGCCGTATAATAAGCGGGATAATGCTAAAGCAGCCAGATGTTATCGCGAAATATTCCCCTTCAGTGTGATACAAGACCCTCTGCTTCACTTCCTGATCACACTGTCAAGGATTATTTCTGCCATAACAACCAGTTGCCTGAACATTATACCTAACATAACAACTGATCAAAACTAAAAATACACGGTAACCCGATCCAGCAAATCATTTTGAGTTTTTTTCACAAATTAAATAAAATTTTAAATGACATCATATTTACAAATGATTCAGCCAAATTGTCTGTTCATGACGTCTGAACGTCTTAAAACCCAAACTTAACAGCTTTTCCTCACGGAAGTAAATATGAGCTAATCAAATATTTCAAATTCACATTTTATATCCAGGTTTTTTCTCAGCAGCCGGCTGTTATTGCCAAATAATCCCATTCGGTGTGATACAAGATCACGCCCTGATCACACTGTCGGGGATTATACTGCCAACCAGCTGGCTGTACATTATCACTCACATATTACATCAAGTTTTACTAATGAAAAAAACGAATTGAGTGTCATTCTTGTTTGAACGACGTCTTAAAGCTGCCAGGTCATAAATTGTTTCTTGAAGTTGCTTTGTATTATTTACAAATGAATCTAAAAATATGAAATAATTGTTTTTAAATGTTTAATAGATTATGCTGGACTGAAATGCTGCATTCGTCCATCATGCAACA
>CM056448.1:3223659-3403905 GCA_029783895.1 Triplophysa bombifrons
GGGCAGATGAAATCCAGAATTTCCTAAAAGTGACAAAAAATGTAAGAGGTGTAAAAATTGGTAAATACTTTCCAGATCTCAAGCGATTTGTGGAAAGCATAAAGGTTTCGATGTGCGAGGGTCGATTTGATGAACAAGAAGTTTTTAGATTAAGAAAAATGGTGACAAAAATTCAAAAACAGTCAAACGATGATGATGATGATATGGCTTAATTTGAAATTTTTAGAGTGTCTTTTCTTTTTGCTGCAGTCTCTTCCTCCTTCCAAAAAATGACTGATATTCGCATTGCCACATTGAATGTGAATGGAGCTAGAGACTACAGAAAAAGAGCAGAGATAAATGAAGTAATGAAACAAAATAAAATTGATGTTTTTTTTGTTCAAGAGACACACAGTGATGAAAATAATGCGATCGAATGGGCCAAAGAGCATACCGGCCTTTCTTTTTTAAGCCATAATACTACTTTAAGTGGAGGAGTTGCAATTTTGTTCAATAAGAATTTTAGCCCATCATCGTTTGTAGTAGAAGAAATTGTGAAAGGGAGGTTTTTAAAGGTCAAAGCTGACTTTGAAGACCATGCTTTTGTTTTTCTTTGTGTTTATGCACCAACCTTGCAAATAGATAGAATGTTGTTTTTAGAGTGTTTAAATACAGAAATAGAAAAATGCAATGGTGATGACCTATTGATTTTGGGGGGAGATTTTAATTGTGTGGAAAAAAATATAGATAGAAACCACACAGAACCACATATGATCTCAAGGAAGAAACTAATACAAATGATAGAATCCAATGAGCTATGTGATGTTTGGAGAAACTTTAATGAAAATGTAAAACAGTACACTTGGTTACATCTTCGTGATAATTGGTTGTCACTTGCAAGGTTGGACAGGTTCTATTGTTTTAGACACCATTTTAGTTTTTTTAAAAATAGCTCCATTTTACCAGTGGGTTTTTCTGATCATAGCTTAGTGATTTGTGTTTTAACTGTGAGCTCTGTGAAGGCACAGAGCGCATATTGGCATTTTAACACAACTTTGCTAAACGACTTACACTTTAAAGAAATTTTTGAATTTTTTTGGAAACAATTTAAAGAAGAAAAAGAGAAATATGCTTCTATACAAAAATGGTGGGATATTGGAAAAGTCCAAATAAAACAATTATGCCAACAATATACTCGAAATGTCACAAAGAATTTAACTGAAACAATTACAACGTTAGAAAAGGATATCTTAAAGGCTCAAGAGTTAATACAGATAACTGGAAATCAAGACCAAATTGAAGTTCTTTATTCAAAACGAACTGCCTTATCAGATTTATATAGGAAAAAAGCACAAGGAGCATTGATTAGATCACGATTTCAAGGTGTAGAACACATGGATGTTCCTTCAAAGTATTTTTTTGGCCTGGAAAAAAAGAATGGCCAGAAACGTTATATTCAAAATTTGCGCGTCAGATACTGGAATCATGTTATCAGATCCTTTTGAAATCCGTAAAAGAGCAAATGACTTTTATAAGTGTCTGTATAGTTCTGAGTACAAAGAAAATCAGACTGTAAAACCAGATTTTTTTGAAGGATTACCAAAAATCTCCCAAAAAGCCAATTGAATTTGTGTAAAGGCATCACCACAATAGAACTATATGAAGCTCTTCAGAGTATGGAGAATGGAAAAGTTCCAGGGATAGATGGTATCCCCTTTGAGTTCTATAAGGTTTTCTGGGGTATTATTGGAGAAGATCTGCAAACAGTTCTCAGTGATAGTCTAGCCGGAAGGCTACTACCGCTCAGTTGCCGCAGAGCAGTTCTTACCCTCTTACCTAAGAAAGGAGATTTGGGTAATATCAAAACTGGAGACCTGTCTCGCTTTTGTGCTCAGACTATAAAATATTGTCAAAAGCATTAGCAATTCGGTTAGGTAAAGTCTTGGAGGAAATCATCCACTCTGATCAATGCTACTGTGTGCCTGGAAGATCAATATTTGATAATATTTTTTTAGTCAGAGATTTAATGGAGTACTCGAAGCTGAGTTGTTTAAATTTTGGCTTGATTTCCATCGACCAAGAGAAGGCTTTTGACCGTGTCGAGCATGATTATCTGTGGGAAACATTAGTTGCCTTTGGTTTTAAATTAGATTTTATAAAATATATTCAAGTTTTATACAGTGACATTGAGAGTATATTAAAGGTTAATGGTGGTTTATGTGCTCCCTTCAAGGTTGAACGTGGGTGAGACAAGGATGCTCATTGTCTGGAATGTTGTACACTCTGTCAATAGAACCACTTTTACATAGATTAAGAAAAGTTTTGAAAGGGGTCCCTGTAAAAAACTGTGATGATACTTTTAAATTGTCTGCGTACGCCGATGATGTGGTCGTTTTTATTAACAGGCAAATTGATGTGGACATTTTATGGAAAACATTAAAAGATTTTGAACAGATCTCAGCTGCAAAGGTCAACTGGTCTAAAAGTGAAGCTTTTATGTTGGGAGAATGGACAGATGGAACCCCAAATCTTCCAGATGGATTAACGTGGTCAAAAGGTGGATTCAAGTATCTGGGAGTATACTTGGGAAACGATGCTTTTCAATCCAAAAATTGGGAAGAGATTTACGAGAAGCTGAAAGGTCGATTGGATAAGTGGAAATGGATTAAACCATCACTATCTTACAGAGGACGTATCCTTGTTATTAACAATCTTGTTGCATCTTCACTCTGGCATCGTCTAAATTGCATAGATCCACCATTATATCTGCTGGCAAAAATTCAATCAATGCTTGTAGACTTTTTTTGGGACAAAATGCATTGGATAATCCATAGTGTTTTATATTTACCAAAGGAAGAAGGTGGCCAAGGGACTCATAAATTTGCAAAGCAGGGCTGCTACATTTCGAATGCAGTTCATACAACGTTTCTTGACTGGACCTGAAGCTGTAAATTGGAGACCAGTGGCTTCTGCTATATTAAAGACTATTGGTGGACTAAATTTGGACAAAACATTATTTTTAATGAATCCAACAAATATTAATGTTAAAAAACTGCCAATGTTTTATCAAAATCTTTTTAAAGTTTGGAATACTTTCAAAGTGGAAAGAGAAAGCAGAACAATGTCCTTATACTGGCTTCTCCAAGAGCCGTTGGTTAATGGTGCTAGATTAAATCTATCTTATGGTGGTGTTTCCATGTCTGAATATTTTATCAAAGCTAAAGTTATAACACTTGGACATCTGGTGAATGTAACAGGTCCAAATTTTACAGAAGTGGAAAAATTGTCAGCATTGTTGGGTTTAATCAATACGAGTTATAAGTAAAGTTGTACAGTGTTTAAAGTTCATTCTTACAGTGGAAGAGAATGAAATGTTAATTAAGTATAGCGCTAAGGAAATTCTTCCCGTAGAGAAAGACGAATTCCCAAAGATCTTGTTATCACCAAAATTGGATGAATATACTGGCTTTTTTCTAGAGTCAGGAAATTATCAGATTTAGAATTGAAAGAAGTGAATGGGAAAAAAATATATAAAACCTGTGTCAAAAATTTTAACAAGAAAACTTTACATGGGAAAGTAGATACACCTTGGCGTTCTTTTCTAAGTGTTGAAGAAAATGTAAAACCACAGTGAGATCATTTTATAAACCACCATTAACTAAAAAGAATGGAGATTTACAGTGGAGAATTTTACATGGCATCATTGCAGTTAATGCTTTTATTTCTGTTTTGAACCCAGATGTTGGGCAAGAATGTCCCTTTTGTTTTCAGAGGGAGTCCATTTTCCACACTTTTGCACTTTGTGATAGGCTTAAAGATCTATTTTCTGTTTTAAAAAATGTTTTTAACTGTTTTAATGTGGAATTCTCAACGCAGCTTTTTATTCTTGGTTTTAAGTATACAAGGACACGACAGAGGGAATGTCAACTGTTACATTTTATATTAGGAAAGGCAAAAATGTCAATCTATATGAGTAGAAAAGACAAAATAGAAAAAAACTTTGATTTCAATGTGGTCTCAGTTTTCGCTGCCCTAGTTAAATCACGGTTGCGAATTGATTTTTTATATTATAAATCAATCGATTGTTTATTAGTTTTTGAAGACATATGGTGTCAAAGAGAGGCTCTGTGTTCTGTTATTGAAAACAAACTTTGCTTTTCCAATTTCTATTGATTGTTTCTTGATGTTAAAACCAAGTGATGTGTAAGGGTTGAGAAACTGTAATTAAAAGTTTTTGTTAAAAAATCAAAAAAAAAATCTCTCTTTCTCTCTCTCTTTCTCTTTCTCTCTCTCTCTCTCTCTCTCTCTCTCTCTGTTTCCCTCTCTCTCTCTCTCTCTCTCTCTCTCTCTCTCTCTCTCTCTCTCTCACACACACTCTCTCTGTCTCTCACTCTCTCTGTCTCTCTCTCTCTCTCTCTCTCTCTCTCTCTCTCTCTCTCTCTCTCTCTCTCTCTCTCTCTCTCTCTCTCTCTCTCTCTCTCTCTCTCTCTCCCTCTGTCTCTCTCTCTCTTTCTCTCTCTCTCCCTCTCTACTGGAGACACGTGTTTCTCTCAGCATTTTTTCAGAGTTTTATAAATAAATAAATGGAGACTCTTCATATCTGGGTGGCAGGAGTTTCGCTGTAACCTCCATCAGAGCTGAAAGCCAATGACAGACGAGTGGAGAGGGAGATTTCTCAAAAGCTTGCGTGTAATCCTTCACACTCATGTAATTCACATCCGCTCTCTGTCACGCTGGGATAGAAACCGGGAGAAATCTGCTCTTGAAAATTCACAAACTGCATTCCTGCATGTCTTTACTTGTTCTGAAATAAAAATGAAGACCTCTTTAAATGTACGAACATGAGAAGCTGCGCAAAGTGCGCTAGTTTGTTGTGTATCATTTAGTCAGAAGTGAGTCACATGACGGCGCTTTTGTATTTAACATGAGATTTAAAGAGAATTATTCAGCGCTTGTTTATCTCCGAAACTAATAAATGTTTTATAGCGCTGAAAACACAATGCATGTGAAGTTTTAATGAGGATATTGTGGGGCAGTTTTTCTTCGCAGCTCTTTTGACTGAAGTGTTGATTTCAGGGTGACGGGAGCAGACGCGGGGGTCCGCGAGGCAGCCGGGGGGCCGTGGAAATTACATCACAAGATGTAAAAGAAACTTGCTAAGTGTTTTTCTGTCCTACTTCTGTCAGAGCACAACTCGTATGAAAGTGCCATGTAACCTCATTTCTATAACGCACACGCTCAAAATACACTTGCTTTCTTTCTTTCTCTTCTTTCAGGAAAAGTTTGCCTGCGTGTTCGTTTTAAAGGCAGAAAACAACATGCGGGAAGAGCTTCAATTCCCCCTGAAGCGTGGGAACGGCGCTGCTGCTGTTATTATCAAAAGTGTAAAGGTGTTTTATTTATTTATTATCAGTGAGATTGCGAAGGTTTAACCACACTCCACTTCTGACAAAACAAGCCTCTCGAAGACCTGGGGCCCGTTCTTCGTACGTCGCTAACTCAGTTAGCTGGATTTGATTGTTGACGATTTGGCATGATCTTGGATTGTTTGGTTCTTCGAAGCTCATCCTGGACTTGCTGTCATAGCAACAGGTCCGTAAGCTTGAACCTGCTCGCGAGCAGGCTTACTTCATGTAAACAGGATTAGATTGCGGCTTTATAAGCGGAGGTGATATGGGAAGTCTTTCGCAGACATGTCTTGTCCGTTTTTACGTCAGGATCAGTTGCTGAAGGTGCCAGAATAATTCAAAGAGCTTTTCAAATTAATCGCGTTTTGCAATATCGACAGGATCCTTTAGTTCTGCGCGATAATCTACTGATTGAGAGATATCGTTTTTCTCGGGAGGGTGTATCTACATAATCAACTTGTTGGAGCCACACGTTAAATGTTCGACTCGTCGCAGTCGGGCTTTAACAACTGCACAAACAGTTTGTATAGCTTTGCGATTCTTTGCGAGTGGCACTTTCCTTTACACTATTGGAGATACAGAAAACTTGGGTAAAAGTGCTGTATGTCGTGCCATTCGCAAAGTTTATCTGTCACTCAAACAGTTTTTAGGGGTTTGCGGTATTTCCAAGACACTTAAGACCACAGGCTGTGAAGCAGATTTATTTTGCCATTGCAGGTACATTATAATTGTTAATGAAGATCATGGAATCATGATCATGCCAAAAAGTAGCCTAGGACAGTATTTGTTCCTCAGGCTTCCCTAACGTTATTGGTGCCATAGACTGCCCACATGTCCCCATCAAGGCCCCACCTCGCCCCAATGAAGGGGATTTTGTGAACCGAAAGGGATTTGACAGTGTAAATGTGCAAGTAAATTACTATTTCGATTATTAATAATCCAGATTAGCAATAAATAAAAAATAAAAAAATAATGTAATCAAAAAGTATGCAGTTGACTGATTTCAAATATTTAGATGGTGTGTGACTCCATGTTCCACATTTCAAATGTGGAAGCCACATGGCCTGGTTCTGTGCATGACTCCAGGATTTTCAGAGAGTCACATTCATGTACATTATTTGAACGTGGTTAAAATGATTTAAAACTCACTGTATTACATCATTTTATTCTGAGCCTAACAAAACTGCATTTTCAGGTGCTTACGATGGGGTCCTGCTTGGTGACAGGGGCTATGCCTGCATGCAGTACTTCATGACACCATTCCCTGGACCACAAACCCGTTACAATGCAGCTCTAGCCAGGATAAGGGCACGCATTGAAATGACCTTTGGGCAACTAAAGGGAAGATTTCAGTGTCTTAAGGGTCTGAGGTTGCACCTGACAGGGCCTGTGACATTATTGTTGCCACTATCAGAAAGGACAGGACCCCTGTGGTGGAGGTGCAGCCTGATGATGACCTCCAGCCAGTGCACTTGGACCAAGCTAGTGGCAGAGCTGCACAGGACAGAATTGTGGAAAACCATTTTTGAATTCTTTTTTACACATAAACCTTCATTAAATTAATAATAGAAGACAAGACAACATGCTTAGTTCATGGAGTTTTATTTCAATTATTGTTTCTCAAGAAAAGCCAGTGATGGTCATCTTTTGCCTGCAATAAGATATATTGTTATCCAAGGGCAGCAATAGTGCTCTTTGTGTAAAATAGTGTTTTATCACTTACTCTGAAGTTCCTTTTTCAAGCAACTCAATCTCTAGTGCCAGTTTTTTTCTTCTTTAAGGTGCCAAGTTCAATTTCTCCCCTTAATTTTTATTTTTTAAGAGCAAAATACTAAATTTTCTGTTGAAGATTCCGTTTATATAGGGTACGGATATCCCCCTGTGCCATTCAAAAAAATAAACTCAACACAAGCCTCATGTTAGAGAAAAAGGAAAAGTAGACTGCCCACCTCTGTATCACTTTGTGCTGTAGGCGTTTCCTCCTGCAACTCATATTGCAGTCAGAAATAATATGTACACACCTATAAATTAAATCAAATTATTTGTGCACTTACAAGTACTTCCTCCAAAGGACAGTCATCTGAGAGGGTTTCTTCACTGTCCTGTGCAAAAGGAAAATGAGTATTACAAAGTGTTGCACTTTCTTTCCTTTTGATGTAAAGTTATAAATGTCCACTTACTGCACATATTTCAGCCACCACTTTCTTGGGAACAGATAAAAGTGTTGGTGTATTATGCAAAACTACACAAAAGAGGAGAACTCAATGGCATTACAATACACTAGGAAAAAATATGATCAATAACATATTGCAAAATATTTTTACATTTGTTATGCAATTTTCACCATCACAATTCAAAGCAATTGACTCAATATCTATCTGTTGAAGTGACTGTACCAGCCATTTGGATTATAGACATAATTTAACGCAGCAACAAATTATTTTCAGTGTAGCAAGATGATTTAAAACTCATTTACCTTTAATTAAGGTGTTGCTCTTACTGGTCCCTGGCTTTAGGTCTAAGGAAGAGCCCTTTACAATGGGTCGGTTCTCATTTAGCCCAAGGGCCAGCTCTTCTGCAGGGGTATAATGTGGGGGTGCAGGACCACCACCTGTTTTTTTTCTGCTCCGCCTTTTTTTTTGTTTGCTGATTATAAACAGACAAACACATCATTTAAAATGTTTTTGGTAACAGATACTAAACAGTAGAAGTAGAAAGGATTACCAGTTTGAAGAATATTCTTGTACTTCACTTTTACTTCTTCCCATGTTCTAGTGGGTCCTGAGCTGGCTCTGACATTAAGCAATTATTAAATTATTAAAATAAGAATACTGTAATAATAAGTTTTATAACCCTAACATGGAACACTTACGCATTTAATTTGTCTGCTACTTTTTGCCAGCCCTCTCTCCTGGCTTTGCACACTTTGAAGTGTTCCTTGGCGTTTTAAATTTTTTTTTTTAAACTCAACAAACCCTTCCAGTAATAATTCTTGCTCTGCTGCGATGAAAAACTGAGCGCGCTCTTTTGCCATGATGAGCAGCCAATAGCAGCGCTGCTGATCATTGTTTCTACTATCGATACATATCGCCTTTTAAACAAGCGCAAGAACGCGCAATTATCTCAGATAACTCAATCCAGCGATACTAATCATATCCGGCATGTGTGTTCGAAGAACCCAATTAGCCGGATCATGATTAGCACGATGATATCATCTCGGATGTGTCATTTGATCTCGGATGTAATAAGCGACGTACGAAGAACGGGCCCCTGCAGATGAGCTGTGGATTTACGTGGAACGTGTTTGAAAGTTTGATCAGGTCAACTCTCCACACGTGACATGTGCTGCCTGCAGTGACTGAAGATAACAAGATATGATGTCACGCTCTAGCGCTCCTCTCCATTTAAATAACAATTCAACTCTACAAATAAAAGACAAATTACAACAGAAATTTTTCGCAAGATAAACTTGAGAGCTGATGTTGACTTGTGTGACACTAAAAGGTCGTTTAGGTGTTTTGTAGTTTTAATTATTTAAAGTCTGAAGTCATGTAGACGCTAGGTGCCTTCAGAAATGTTGTGGATGGTTTCCAGGTCGTTGATCAGGTGTTTTGGTTTGGTTGCTATGCCGTCGATGGGCTGCTGTGGCCAGTTGCTAGGGATTTGATGAGCTGCTGTGGCTGGTTGCCAGGTTGTCGATGGACTAATGTGGCCAGAAGTCACCGATTGTGTGTTGTGGTTGGTTCCTTGGTCATTTATGGGGCGCACTTGCTAGGGGGTGGATGGGCTGATGTGGCTGTTATTAAGGGGTCAATGGGGCGGTTGCAGCCATGTTGAAAGGTCATTGATAGGTTTCTTTGGCTTTTTATTTTTGCTGATACTGTAATTCAATGTATGATTGAAACAACTCAGCACTGCGTTCAATAAGTTCTCCGTCTTCATATTCAGTATATCTAAAAGATTTATAAGATCTCTCATCAATCTTTCACGCCTGAAATCCTGCTGATTGTGTAGTCTGTATTAGTTATGTCATTGAGCTGAATAATTTAAGTTATTATTTCTCCAAACGGCATAAGATTTTGTCTCAGATGTGGATTGTGCAACATTCTGTTCTGAACTTTCAACACATTTGATATCTAATCTAGTTTTACAGTCGGGTGTGCATGCAGCTGGTGAAACCGGCCTCTGAGGACAGACAGCACGACACATTGTGTATGTCTCTTTTATGTTTGTCACAACACTGAGTGTGTCAGATAATGACATCAGTTATGTGCTGTACAGCAGTTCTTCTGAATGTGAGTCAAGATCATCACAACATATATAAAAGGTTTCCTCATGTAAATGACATGGTGAACTAGCAGAGCTGCTCAAATCTCTTGCTCTGTTGGGTTAGTAATTCATCAGATTCTGGGAAAAGCATCTGAGCTCATTTCTCCTGAGAAAACCGATAATATTGTAAGGAAACTTTGCTCTGCTTTTGCTGACGTGGTTTGTAAAGGTACAGAGAGTTAATAATAGAAGGTGTCCTGCTCTCTCTCGTATCGAGATGTTCTCTGCCCGTTTCCTTGAATAGATTTGCCATTTCATTTATCCAGAGCGGAAGAGAATAACTTTACCTTCCTACCTCTAGTTTTCATCGCACACTTTATTTATAGATGGAATGAATGACTCGACAATCCTGTGAACAGTGCGTGAGGAGTTCATGAACCACATCTAGTGTGTGTGTTTGAAAGGCTCCAGCTAGTTTAGGCCTAAGATTTGAGGGAAAAATTAAAATATGTTTTTATCTGGTTTTAGGAGGTCAAAGTTAAGGTTGGGGTCTGGGTCCTCTTACAAAAATGTTCACTGAAAATACTGAAAAGATTTTTTTAACCCGGTTGGTTGGTTTGTTGATTGGTTGATTGATGTTTGAAATGATGACCTAAGAAGAGGAAGACTGGGAGTCACTGACATTTACTGCTGGAATGAGTTTTACGATTCAGAACTTTACAGGTAGAACATTGTTTTTCTATCATTGTCTTGACAGAAATGTAAAACTTGATTGCAGCATCTGTTCATTGTTGTACAGTGTACATGAGTCAGAAATAGGGCTGATGATATGTTTTTTAAACACATTCTCAATATTTCAATATACATTACACATCGGGTCTGAGCCCTCGCTCTGCACCGCGGCAGTGGCTACTGGTGTTATGGAGCGCCACTCCATCTTGCACCAGTATAAATCTCTAGTTTAAGCCTATGTTAGCACTTCTTTTTTGAGAAGAAAAATTTGACCAAGGTTAGGTTAGGTTACAAACGCCAGGCGAACACCATGACTTATAGGCAGCTTTACAGAAGTGTATTTGAATTACAAACAGAGAGCATCTTTGCAATAACTAATCACATATTTATAAACTACAATACTAATATCTCACTAGAAATGCAATCAGAAATTGAAAACTTTTTTGAAAACAGGGATTACACCATAGAATTAAAATGTAAAACAGACGCTAGCAGCTTCGAAAAGGAATTTAAGTGTTTAACTTACTAATGTTGGCATTCGGAAAATAAATACGAACACGTTTAAACGGTTCTCAATGTCAATTTTGAAGTCAGTATGACAAATTTCATAGTTTTTTATAGCTAACTGAAGCACACTGTAGGGCCTTTGAAAGACACTGAAATCAATGAAAAATGTATAGGCGCCTTACTGACACTCAAGGACACCATACAGCAAAAAGTGCAGGCCAATATAGGTGTTGTAATGTGCTCGGTTATAGGAGTCCAACAGATCATTTGTAATTATTATATTGTTTATATCGTTATAGGAATTATATCGTATTGACCAAAAGGCATGAATGTATTTCAAAATCAATTTTGGCCTTATTGCCAAGCCCTAGTCAGCATGAAGAGGTAAAAGTGCGACACCTGAAGCCCGTTAAGCACAAGAGAACAGAAACATTGAGGTTCATGACATTGAGTTTGGTCACATCCCATCTGTCATCATCCCACAGAGGTCGCTGGGAGGCGGCCGAGACATCCCACCATCTAGCCCATCTAACAGATGTATCTATCCAGTTACCATCACATAAACCTTTCTCTCCTTTACATGTTCAATGGACTTTGATTTATTAAGTTGTTTTGTTTTCCTCATGGGGACCAAACGGCTTTGAGGGGTTCACTGTGGGGTTTAGGAGGACCACGCACACACATTCTCATCACACACCGACAAACAGACGGTTTATTGTACGTCTTGTTGGATGAGGGAAGATCCGTCACCATAAAAAAACAAGTAAATAAGTCTGGATGCATTTAACAAATCATAGCCCCTGTGTTCTTTCATCATCCAGTTAACGTGTGACAAATCTCTCTCCTCCACGGCAAATGTCAGCAGCTCTTAAATCTACGGCAGCGTCAATGTAAGGCGGTGGCAGGACGGAGCGTGACGGCCGTCTGTGGTAGTCTATCAGGACGGCTCTTCACCTGGATACAGACGAATGCATCGGAAAGGCGGCAAACCACTGTGTGACATTCGTAAATAACTTCAAATCTGCCGTTTTAGAAAGATGCGCTAGAAGTAAACAACAACAGTGGCGATAAAGTGCAAACCAATGAAAAGATGTCTTTTTTAAATAAGTGGTAAGGGAAGAGAGGCACTTCTGAATGATGATCTCCTGGAGGTTAAACTAAATATTTTATATCTATTTTATATATAAGTCTGCTACTAACATTTACAGTCTGAATACAGTTTACGACCCTGATCCGATGTTGTTATGGCACTAAATGAACACAATTTCGAATTCTAAAAGATTAAAAGCAAATGAAATATTTAAAGAATATAAAGGAAACTAATTTGTATGATTAAGTAAGATGTGTAAACGTCATATTGCCGCATAACCAAAATGTACTAAAACGTACGATTCGTATGAATTAGCCACCTTGTAAAATAGTTACAAATTGCTGTGAGATTGTGTCGGATATTAAACTTTGTCTAAACTGATATGATACCTTTGTAATTAAGCCTTTATTTAATTAATGTGAGAAATGTAATTTTTATTCAGCAGATCAGTTTCGATGTCGGTTACATTGACGTTCATGTTTTAATGGTTGGAAACATTTGTACAAGTTGTACAGTTCATGTAAATCTTTAACATCTTTTTTTCTAAACATTATTTAAAACAATGAAAAAAAGATTATACCTTCCCAGAAAACAGGGAATGTTTTCGAAAATCTTGGTTTACGTCCTTTAAAAGTTCTTAAAGTTTATATGCTCTCCTACTTGTAAATCGCTTTGGATAAAAGTGTCCGCCAAATAAATACAAATAAAGTAAATGTAAAGTTATCAAAAACCTTGCGGGAATGTTAGGAGGGTTTTATCAATTTATGACAAGACGAACAATTTAAAAACATTTATTAAATTAATATTATTATTAAATTATTACAAATTAAAATGGACGTTATTCTTACGTTTTCAATGAAACATTTTTAAAAATAATGTTTTCATAACTTAAGGCAAATGTTCCGGGAACATCTTATTGTAAGCCGGGGCACTCATTGGTTAGTCCACTGAACAAACATCAGATTTGTATCTCCAAGTCTTTTAAGAACGAGACCAGTGTGTCGTCGTAACAGTGATAGAATAATATTGACCTGAAGGTGACTGTGAAGAAACACTTCTGTAAATGAAATCATGTGGAATAACAGATTGTTTTCTGATGCGTTAATAATAATGAGCAATACCTTCTGAAATTTAACGCCCAATATAATGATTCTCAATTGGACACGAGTAAGCGGGGATTTTCCCGAGGAGGACGTTGAAGTGAAGACTATGTTGTGCCGCAGCGAGTTTGTTCAAACGCAGATGATTTGGGGGATACGTATATACCCGTGACAGTGTGAATGATTTCATTAGCGTCTGTCATCTCTTCATTAACACAGATCGCATGATTCACACCAGCCGGAGAGAGAAAACCACATTCCCGGTTATTATTAGACGTGAGAAGCTGCCTCGTAAGACATCCGCTCCGTCAGCTGACAACTCGGCAAATCGACACCCGTGTCCGACGCGCCGTATTTCTAAACACAAACGTGCCATTGTTAACACGTTTTCTCAGTTTCGTGATGTCTCGTGTGAAAAGAGGTTTTGGTTTTGAAAGGAATGTTGCGTTTCCTATCCTGCTGAGGATCTCCAACATCGAAACGAACCGAACAGACTGTCCTCACACTCACCAACAAAAGAAAGACAGACATGAACGAGAAAGATAAAACGCCAAGCTTCCCTTTAGAATTTAATTGTAAAGTGTAAATGTGTTCATTAAGGATTAAAAAGTCATTTACAAATGCATTATAAAGCCGTTATAACTGCGTAAATAAAACTTCTAACAAAATACCTGCTAAATAGTGAGCCATTTTTAACTTGCATGTTATAAATGTCCCCCAGACTAGAAAACATAAGATAATGCATAAACCTCATGAAAGTAATTTAATAAACGTTAAACAAATCAAACATGATCAAAATACAGATAATAAACTGTTATGACCCGGATTACTAAATATTAGATCTCTCTCAAATAAAGCACTTTTGTTAACTATATGATAACAGATCATGAAATAGACATGCTCTGTTTGACAGAAACATGGCTAAAACATACATTTCTTAACTCCACCTTCTTGGAAACACAGTTGCTCCTCTGCGTATAAAGAAGATCAACTTTAAGAAAACTAATTTAGAGGTATTTCGTATAGCATGGAAGGATAGTACTCGAAAAATACAGGAAAAGCCGTAAAAACGTCTAGATCCGCCTACTTTTCATCACTAATAGAAGAAAACCATCACAACCCTAGGTTTTACATCAACACTGTGGCTAAATTAACAAAAAATAAGTCATCAGCGACTTCAGATTCTGGATGTCTGCATAACAGTGATGATTTTAAGTAAAATCCAAGATATTATATATATATATTATATATATATTATAAATATAATAACAATGTAACCAGAAGAGAAACCCGCTGAACAAACTAACTAAAGCGCCCCTAAGGAGAAATTGCAATTATTTTCTACAGTAGATCACAATGAACTCTCTAAAATCATTAGATCATCTAAATCAACAACATGTGCTAGACCCTATACCTACAAAACTACTGAAAGAAATGCTCCCAGAAATGATAGAAACTCTTCTTAGTATTATTAACTCATCTCTGTGCCAAAAGCATTTAAGGTGGCTGTTATAAGGCCCCTTGTCAAAAAAACCCAACTCGACCCTAAAGAACTAGGGAATAACAGGCCTATATCGAATCTACTTTTTCCAGAACTTAAGATATGAAAGGTAGTTTCAACTACGCCGATGATACTCAACTTTATATTTCCTCGAAGACTCATGAAACACAGCAGTTCCATCGAATAATGGAATGCATAGTCGATATAAAAACTGGATGAGTAACAATTTCTTATTCCTGAACTCGGACAAAACACTCGCACGCATCCTGTCAGTTGGTAATACCTAGAATTTCAAAATCAAGTGCAGGTGATAGATTTGCAATCAGATTTTGCAGCAATTTGACACGATTTTTCTACAACACTTCAAATGCTGTTAGATTGTTGATGATAATCTTAAATCTATAATTTACCTCATTAGTAAGTTTGTTTATTTTTTATTTAGTCTTGTTGTGCAAGCACTGTTGAGCTTGTGCAGAGGCAGCAGCTTTTGCGAGAGGGGAACTGGAATCCCCTTGTTGGGCCTGGGTTCCCCTGAGGTTTTTTTTCTCGATTGGAGATTTGAGTCCCTCGCCACCGTTTGCAAGCTGTTTTGCTTTATTTGCCTGGCCGGGAGGGCTGATTTAGAATTCACAAGTTTTACATAGTTAATATTGGATATAAAAATGTATAGTCTTTTATATATAGTGTTACTCTCTCTTATCTTAAATGTGTGCTTTCACTGTGAGTGAGTGCGTGTCTGTCTGTCTGTCTGTCTGTGTGTGTTTTTGTGTGTGTGTGCACACGTGCGCGTGCTTGTCTGTGTGTCTGTCGATGTGTGCGCATATTGTGTGTGTGGAGCGTTTGTATGTGGGTATGTCTGTCTCCTGTGTTTTCACGTTTTTCTTGTTTTTACAGGTGTATGACTTTAGTTGTTTTGCTTCTAGTCAATATCTCTCATGTACAGCTGCTTTGTAAGAATGGAAATTGTAAAAAGCGCTAAATAAAAAGTTGAGTTGAGTTAAATGCTTAATAAGTGTATTTATTCATTATTTATTTGACTCGAAAGCAGATTCATTACGATTTTGATGTTGTTTGCAATTTGTTGTTAGTTCTTAACATTGTATATTTCATATCTTCTGTCACTTTTCAAACCATGTTGTTGACCTGATCCTGTTCCGAATGTCTTCAGGGTGCCCTCGTGAATCCCTTCAGATCAAAGTGCTTATCCAAAGCAGTTTTTCTTGCTTACCGAGATAGATTCATGAAACTTTTGATCACTTTTGAACATTAAATGCACAGAGGTTGTTGTAAACTTGTTTGATTACGATGTTTGATTCATGATTTATAGTTCCAATAGTTCATCAAAACCAGAAAACATTTATTCATTATTTATTGTAGAAACGGAATGCATATATTTAGATGTATTGACAGCCCATGAAAGTGCACTTCAAAGAAAAGTGGATGCCTGCAAAGTATTCACTTTTATTACGCATCTATTACACAATTACGCATCAATTACGCATTTGTCACTCATTTATTACACATTTGTTTTTTAATTTGTCACGCATTTATCGCGCATTTATTACGCATTTGTCACCAATTTGTCACGCATTTGTTAAGCCTTTATTGCTAATTTATTACACATTAAGCATTTATAACATGCTAGTAAAAACTGCTCACTATTTGGCAGGTATTTTGTTAGAATCCCTTTTATATACGCAGTCATAACTGCTTTATAATGCATTTATAAATTATTTATTAATCATTGATGATCACATTAACGAAAGCTTTATAAAGGGAACCTTAACGTAAAGTGTTACCAAAGTTAGTTTAGACGCAAATGTTGATTTCTGGTTCTCTTCCATAAGCGTGTCAAATGTTGCATAACTCGTCTTACAGTAACTATGGTAACAGGCTTACATTATTCAGCATATGCAGTTGGTTCTACTGTTCACATGTTCCCAATGAGAGAGTTTGTTTGTATGTTTTTGTCTCACCGATATTTCTGTCTGAACGACTCAAACGCACACGACGGCTGTCCAAATCCTCATGAATCTATTTCACACACATGATCTTTGTGCAGGCACACAGCAGTCAGTCAATCACAATAAACGCCTTATAACTCTGGTTATAAAGATGTGTTAGTATCTCCACAGTATCCCGTCTTCATACATGTATTTTATTCCCCCGGAGAGAGTTACAAATATACCAGAGTACATCTGCAGACTAAATATCACGTTGCTTTTTGTCTTTAAATAATAGCGAGTGCAGTAGGAGGCCTGACAAGTGGAGATCTTCTTGTTGGATCCGTTCGCACCTGCAGCCACCGCACCTGTCGGTAGAATTTGTGCCTGCTGCACCAAGTTTACGCAAGTCACAGTTTCACATCTCCAGACCTTATTTTAAGTAAATGGATTCTGCTCCCGCGCAGCGAGCGTGTCACTCCCGCGGGAAATAAAACCTCTCCCGGTGCTGACACTCAGCGGATACTATTGATCAAATCCTGGATGGGCCCCAACCGCCGCCGACAGAGAGAGGAACTTCAGCACCTTGCGTGTTTCCCGGTGCCTCGTGTTTCTCCGTCTCAAAGCAAATGATAATTGACAGATAATTATGCACGCTTTAAGATTTCATAAAGTGACGGGGAGAAGGAACAGATTACTCCCTAACATTGGTGTTAGATCAGTACAAGCTTTAACGTCGACGTGTCAGAAACCCTCGTCATTTTTCTCCCAGTATAATTAGTGCCGCCGCGCGCCTCTGGAGAGCAGAAAAACACCCGGCCGCTTTTTTTTCTGCCTCCGCCAGCCTTTGTTTATTAGTCGTTAGGAATTAATCATTGTCAAGTTATTCTTAAGAGCCCAAATAATGAGACAATGACAAAGTAGCGGCATAAATCGCTGCCTCTACATATCTAAGAAACGAGGTTACCCTTACCACGGTAAATGAGCACGTCATCGAGGCTGAAAACCAAACGTATAGCTTTGCTTCAGCATATCTGCTTATGTAATGCTTTCTGTGCGCGTCGTTTGGTTCCGGCTTGACGCTGTCCCACAGGTCTAATTATCTCATAAATGAATAGAGAGAGAGACAGACATTCCAAAGGACGCCGGCCTGAGAGAGACAGAGAGAGAGATAACAAAAACGTCTGTGAGAGAGAGTGAGTGAGAAAGAAATAGAGAGAGAGAGAGAGAGAGAGATAGAGAGAGAGAGATAGAGAGAGAGTGAGAAACAGAGAGAGAGAGTGTGTGTGATAAAGAGAGAGAGAGAGAAATAGAGAGAGAGAGAGATAGAGAGAGAGTGAGAGAGAGAGAGAGAGAGATAGAGAGAGATAGAGAGAGAGTGAGAAACAGAGAGAGAGAGTGTGTGTGATAAAGAGAGAGAGAGAGAAATAGAGAGAGAGAGAGATAGAGAGAGAGTGAGAGAGAGAGAGTGAGAGAGAGAGAGAGAGAGAGAGAGAGAGAGAGAGAGAGAGTGTGTGTGATAAAGAGAGAGAGAAATAGAGAGAGAGAGAGATAGAGAGAGAGAGACAGAGAGAGAGTGAGAGAGAGAGACAGAGAGAGAGTGAGAGAGAGAGACAGAGAGAGAGACAGAGAGAGAGACAGAGAGAGAGAGATAGAGAGAGAGTGAGAGACAGAGAGAGAGTGAGAGAGAGAGAGACAGAGAGAGAGACAGAGAGAGAGAGAGAGAGAGAGAGAGAGACAGAGAGTGAGAGAGAGAGAGAGAGAGAGAGAAAGTAGCACCGGAAACTTAAACAAGGCTGTGAATGACCTGAGAGACAAGGCACGAAGAGCCTTTTACGCAATCAAAAAGAATATCAGAATTGACATCCCAACCGTAATCTGGCTGAAAATAATACAATCAATTATAGAAGCAATCGCGCTGTATGGAAGTGAGGTTTGGGGTCCTCTCGCCAACCAAGAGTTCAGCAGATGGGACAAACACCCAATAGAGATTCTGCAAACAGAAATGTGTAAAAACATTCTACGGGTACAGAGAAAAACTCCAAACAACGCCTGCAGAGCAGAATTAGGACTGTATCCTCTAATCATTAAAATACAAAAAAGAGCTTTAAAATTCTACACACACCTTAAGAACAGCGACACAGACACACTCCATCACAAAGCCTTAAGACATCAAGAGCTGAGCCCAGAGAGAAACCCCTTCATCCAACTGATCTCACAACTAACTCTACAACCCCAAACATGCCCAAGTCAACCCCAAACCCCAGCCAGACTAAAGCAAATGATCAAAACACAAAAAGAGAAATATCTCAAACACTGGACAGAAGTAACAGCTCAGCAAAGTAAACTGGAATGTTATCTGTCACTAAAGAGAGAATATAAAGTGTCAGAATACCTCACAAGCGTATCAGACCCTAAACTAAGAAAAGTGTTGAGCATGTACAGACTCAGTGATCACCAGCTCACTGTAGAGACGGGCAGACACAGACACACATGGACACCGAGAGAAGAGCGACTGTGTCCACACTGCACACACAATCAAGTGGAAACAGAGCTGCACTTTCTCCTCTCCTGTCCCAACTACACACACATCAGAGAAACATTCTTCCCCCAGTTTACAAACTTACACAAAGACTTTGAGCAGTTTCAACAAAAGGACAAGATCTCATACATACTGGGAGAAAAGTCAAGAAGCTCAAACCTGCTGCAAGATATGTCAAGTCCTGCCACGACCAAAGAACAAGCAGCACAACACAAAACAACACTGACAGGACAACACACACAAACTGACACTGTCACCCTCATTGAGAACTTTAATTAAAACTCTTTTTCTGTTTATATTGAGATGTATATATATATATTTTTACTTATAGACTTTTAATTTTATTCTATCTTATTTTTTATCTTAATCTGTATTTCTGCATGTTTATATTTAATCTTGTGCTTTGGCAATGTAAAGTTTCTTTTATCATGCCAATAAAGATCCTTTGAATCTTGAAAGAGGGAGAGAGAGATTAGCCGGCCGAGAGACATAAAGAGAGAAATAAAGAGAGAGAGAGAGAGAGAGAGAGAGAGAGAGAGTGTGTGTGTGATAAAGAGAGAGAGAGTGTGTGTGTGATAAAGAGAGAGAGAGTGTGTGTGTGATAAAGAGAGAGAGAGAGAGTGTGTGTGTGATAAAGAGAGAGAGAGTGTGTGTGTGATAAAGAGAGAGAGAGTGTGTGTGTGATAAAGAGAGAGAGAGAGAGTGTGTGTGTGATAAAGAGAGAGAGAGAGAGTGTGTGTGTGATAAAGAGAGAGAGAGTGTGTGTGTGATAAAGAGAGAGAGAGTGTGTGTGTGATAAAGAGAGAGAGAGAGAGTGTGTGTGTGATAAAGAGAGAGAGAGAGAGTGTGTGTGTGATAAAGAGAGAGAGAGTGTGTGTGTGATAAAGAGAGAGAGAGAGAGTGTGTGTGTGATAAAGAGAGAGAGAGTGTGTGTGTGATAAAGAGAGAGAGAGTGTGTGTGTGATAAAGAGAGAGAGAGAGAGTGTGTGTGTGATAAAGAGAGAGAGAGAGAGTGTGTGTGTGATAAAGAGAGAGAGAGTGTGTGTGTGATAAAGAGAGAGAGAGTGTGTGTGTGATAAAGAGAGAGAGAGAGAGTGTGTGTGTGATAAAGAGAGAGAGAGAGAGTGTGTGTGTGATAAAGAGAGAGAGAGTGTGTGTGTGATAAAGAGAGAGAGAGTGTGTGTGTGATAAAGAGAGAGAGAGAGAAATAATCATTTGTGGACAAGGGATAGCGCCGTGAGCTCTGACGTCAGCGGCGTTTTTCACCTGCTCATCCCAAACCTGAAGATCTTCATTTGAGAAGGGAGTAAATTTGACCTCCTCGGTCATCCACAGTTCCTCCTGTAGAGAGAAACCAGCGCAGACACTAAATAAATCAGCTCATTTATTTCAAGATGAAGAAGAGAATGTTCCGGTACAGTTGGACATCAAAGGAACGTTCGGCCAAGAAAAATCCTGTCATTATTTACCGGCTATCATGTGGATCCTTCTTTTCATCTGCCGGGCGTAAACTCTGTTTAGCGCTGAAAACATACAGCTAACATCTGTCAAGCTCAACAACAGCTCAAAACTAAAAACACATCATTTGTTTTTTGTTGGACAAATTAAATACAAATATGTCTTTTAATAACATTTAGTATTAGTTGGAATGCTTGATTCTGATTGGCCATTCGCGACATTTGCAGGTTCGTTATTCCCAGATAACAACCGCTCAAGACTAATAACACACGGTAACCCGGATACAGCAAATCATTTTGACCGTTTTTTTTGACAAATTACAAATAATTAAACAAAATTGGCTGTTCGTGACGTATGAACATCGTTTTTTTTAAATAAACGGCTTTTCCTAACAGAAGGCTTTCGGTAAAAATATTTTTAATTCACATTTCATGTCCAGATTTTTCTCATATAGCAAGTTGCCATGTAATAAGCATGATAATTTACAAGCAGCCGGCTGTTATCAACGAGGAACCACTTATGTAAAGATCTAAGTGCTAACATTCACCTTAAAAACCTGAAATATACGGTTGTGCATGAATTAATATGAAATGACTGACTCAACTGTCCTGAAGAGACTTCTGAGCAAAACACTTTGATGGCATTAGAGAAGTACGAAACCTCCTAGACATCAGATGACAAAACGTCCGCTTAAAGTCCCAGTGAAATTTAAATTGAGCATTCTTTTTTTTATGGAATATTGCAGCGTTTATAGTAAATAGTTTTGCAACGTGGATCATTTTTAAATTCATGTACGCTGGTAATCTTCAGTTAAAATCTTAAAATACACTTCCACCCTGTAATGTATATCCATTGTTGGTTTGGGCGGAGCAACCGTTAACTCCTCCCCTTCAACTGTCAGATATTATAGTGTCAATTTTATTTATTTGGTTTTATTAATATTTTATATTAGCTTTTATTTTTAGACTTTTATTTTAGATGCTAATTTTAGTTAAAGTTTTTGCAATCGTGCTGTATGCTTTTGTCATTTTATGATTTCTTTTTTGATATGTTGTATTGCTATATAAGATTAATTATCATTTTTCATCATAATTTTATTGCTTTAAACTTACATCAGTTTATTTTTGAGGCAACATTTCAATTTTTCATTAAGTTTAAAATTTTCCATATTTTGATTTCAATAAAAAGAAACATTTTCGAAATTGTAATGTTTGTAGACTAAAATAACCGTGGTTTTGACACATCCAATCAATTTGCAGTGAAAAATGCAAGCCACTTATCTTCCTTTTCACACGGAAATGTGTCCGAATACGCAAGTGCAAATTTCCCATTCACGGGACTTTAAATCTCATCTGTGTCTCACGAAAGTCATAAAATCGGAACAAAAAAGTCTCGTCTGCACTCAGAGTCATTAGTGAAGATCTCAAAATCAACTCATTTAAAGGGCAGAATCATCTCTAAAGAAGGCCACATGAGGAGCTCTCATCTCTGTTTCTCGCTCTCAGAGATGTTTAATAATGAATCTTTTGACTGCGTGAGAGACAGACAGACGCAGAAACTTCTCTTCTCTGTGTGAAGCGGTGTAACCTCAGTCGGCTGTCAGTGGATTCATGTTTTCGGCTGTGACACTTCTGGGTCGCCTCCCCGAAGAAAACCTTCCTCGGAATCTGGGTCAAGCCTTCTGCGTGCATCCCCAAAACATGAGACATCAACCACCGAGAAAGGTGCAAAACCCAAAGATCGTAGGAGAAATTATTTTATGTGAATCATATTCAATGATTCAAAACATTCATATGCCCGAACAACTCGAGTGTTTTCATCCAGCTTCATATTCCACTTTCTCTCTATTTTTCAGTCGCAGAAAAACATGTTTCCCAGAAACATTTGCAAGCGATATTGAGAAATAACATTGTTTAAAACATTCCAGGATGGATTGAACTTGAGAAGCTCATTTATCGCTAATGTTTCTGCTGATTTCTGTCATTACCTTTTCTTTCATCACAAAAAATAATCAGTCTTTAGGATTATAAATACTCAAAAATTTCAATGGACAAACTTGTTTCGTGTCGATTAAGAAAGTAAATAGAACGGATATGACTTAAGGCACATTTGTCCATTTCTAACGGTCTTAAAGGGACAGTTCTGCTTCAAATAAAAAACTCTGCCGTTATTTACAGGTCCTGTTTGACCTTCTTTCTGCTGCAGAACACAAAAAACTTCGGTCCCTGTTGACTTTCGTTGGTTTTGCGTCCGTACAATAGAAGTGAATGGGCATCAACGGATTTTGGTTAGCAATATTTTTCAATATTTCTATTTTGTTCTATTAACACAAAACAAATATCAAGATGTGAAGTGACGTGAGTTTACACAGAGAGAGGGAAAGAGAGAGGAAGAGGGATAGAGAGGGAGAGAGAGCTAGAGAGAGTGTGAGAGGGATAGAAAGGGAGGACGGGGGGAGAGATGGAGGAAGGTGGAGATAGGAGGGACAAAAGAGATTAGCTGGCCGAGAGACATTTACATTTACATTTACATTTAGTCATTTAGCAGACGCTTTTATCCAGAGCGACTTACAGGTGGGGTAGGCAATGGAAGCAATTGGGACAGCATAAGTACAACAAAAGCATAACTGCAATCAAAAAAAGAGGACTGGTCTCATATAACCTAACACAGTATACAGAACCATTCATTCATTCATTCATCCATTCATTCATTCATTCATTTTTTTTTTTTTTTAAAGAGTAGAGAAGAAAATAGAGTCAGAACAGATCAGTCAGATGTTGACGGAAGAGATGTGTTTTCAGACGTTTCTTAAAGATGGCTACAGAATCTGCAGATCTTGTAGCAGCAGGTAGATCATTCCACATAGGTGGAACAGATCCGGAGAAGGTGCGCGAGAGAGATTTTTTACCTTTTTCGGATGACACCAGAAGACGTTGTTCGTTTTCAGAGCGTAGGGATCTGCCGGGTACATATGTCTGGAGTAGCGAGTGAAGATAAGGTGGTGCCGAACCAGTGGTGGTCTTGTAGGCCAGGAGCAGAGTCTTGAATTTGATGCGAGCAACTATAGGGAGCCAATGTAGCTTAATGAATAGAGGAGTGACGTGTGCTCTCTTCGGTTCATTAAAGATAACTCTTGCCGCAGCATTCTGGATCATCTGTAGAGGTTTGGTTGTGCAAGCTGGAAGTCCACCCAGTAGCGCATTGCAGTAGTCACTAGGACTTGTGTAGCATGCTCTCATAGGAAGGGTCTAATTTTCCTAATATTGTAGAGAATGAATCTACAGGACCGGGCGGTACTGGCAACTTGATCTGTGAAGTTAAGCTTATCATCGATCACCACTCCCAGGTTTCTTGTCATTCATCCAGAGCGAGATGCGGCTAGGCAAGCTGAGATGCGTGCAGAAACCGTCGGATCGACTGGGCGAAAAGAAAGGTAGAGTTGTGTATCATCCGCATAGCAGTGATAGGAAAAGCCATGTTTCCGGATGACAGAGCCTAGGGATGACATGTATACAGAGAATAGCAACGGACCAAGCACTGAACCCTGAGGCACACCTGTGTCGAGATGTTGGGACTCAGACACCTCACCTCTCCAAGATACTCTAAAGGACCTACCCGAGAGGTAAGACCTGAACCATTGTAGCACCATTCCGGAGACCCCCATAGTCTTGAGGGTGGACAGGAGGATGTGATGGTTAACGTTGTCAAAGGCGGCAGATAGGTCCAGTAGGATGAGAACAGATGAGTTAGAGGAAGCTCTTTCCAGTCTCAGGGCTTCAATGACAGAGAGCAGCGCAGTTTCAGAGGAATGACCGCTCTTGAAACCAGAATGGTTGCTATCTAGGAGGTTGTTCTGGGTGAGAAAGGATGAGAGCTGGTTACATACAACACATTCTAGAGTTTTCGCAACGAAGGGGAGGAGGGATACCAGTCTGTAGTTTTCTAACAGTGCAGGATTAAGAGTAGGTTTTTTTAGTAGTGGGGTAATACGGGCCTCTTGAGAGATGAGTTGATAATGTGAGTCAGGAATGGGAACAACCGATGGGGAAATGGCCTGGAGGAGATGATTGGGGATGGGATCTAGGGGGCAGGTAGTCGGGTGGTTAGAATAAATGACCTTGGAAACGTCCTCTTCATATACGAGAGAGAAAGAGGGGAGCAAGCATGTTTCTGGGGATTGGGCGTGGTCAAGAGGTGGTTGCGCAGAGAATTGATTTCTGATGGTGGTCGTTTTCTGTACAAAGAACGACGCAAAATTGACAGCTGTTAAGTCCGATGGAGGTGAGGGGGTAGGCGGGCAAAGAAGAGCAGAACAGGTTTTAAAGAGAGTACGAGGGTCAGGAGGGTTATTGATTTTAGCGTGGTAGTACTGGGTTTTCGCAGAGGAGACATCCGCAGAGAAGAAAGAGAGTATAGACTGATTAAGAGAGAGGTCGGTAGGTTCTTTTGATTTGCGCCACTTTCTCTCAGTAGACCTGAGAGAGGCGCGATGTTCATGGAGAACATCAGATAACCAGGGGGCAGAACGAGATGCACGAGATGGCCTAGATCGAAGAGGGCATAAGATGTCCAAGCAGGAGGCTAGTGAGGAGCAAAGGGTGTGCGTGGCGGTGTTAGCATCAAGGAGAGAGAACTATTTAGGGGGTGGGAGAGTGGCAGAGACTGCAGAGGACAAGCGGGAGGGAGAGAGTGATCGTAGGTTGCGTCGGAATGTGACCAGTAAGGAAGCATGTGTAGTGTCTGGAGAAGTTAAGTCGAGATCAAGAGTGATGAGGAAATGATCTGACTTGTGCAGCGGGGTGACCTGGGAGTGATGGGTGAAACAATGGCGTGTGTAGATAAGATCGAGTTGATTACCAGATTTATGAGTCGCTGAAGTTGGGACCCGCTTGAGGTCAAACGACGCAGTCAGGTTGTTGAAGTCAGCAGCCTGTGGTTTTCCAGGTGGATGTTGAAGTCTCCAAGTACCACCAGAGGAGTACCGTCCTCAGGAAAAGATGACAGAAGCACATCCAACTCCTCCAAGAAAAGTCCAAGGTGCCCTGGGGGACGATAGATAACTACAACATGGGTTTTAACAGGGTGGATGACAGTAACAGCATGAGATTCAAAGGCGGTGTTGTTGCAAGAGGGTGCCAGCTGTTTTTAAATTTCCAGTCATTAGGAATAAGTAGTCCGGTTCCTCCACCCCTCCCTGATATGCGTGGGCTGTGGGAGAAAGTGTAATTATTGGAGAGGGCAGCCGGTATGGCAGTGTCCTCTGGTTTGATCCAGGTTTCGGTAAGTGCTAAAAGAGAAAGACCAGAATGTTTGGCAAAAGCTGTGATGAAATCTGCCTTGTTTACAGCAGATTGGCAGTTCCATAAACCAATAGGAAAGGTAATGGAGGTAGTTTTGGATGCTGAAAGAGTGCGCAGATTGTTAGCATTAGCTATGCATGGCCTTCTGCATGTAACCGGTGATTTACGAGTTGTAATGACAGTGTGGATTTGAAAACACATAGTGAAAAATGAAGGGATGTACAAGACAAATATAGAAAAGAGAATAAAGAAAATAAATAAGGTGCAAAATAAGGTGCAAAACAGTAATACTCAAGTGCCTTGTCGGTGTCCTTGCTCGGTGGAGTCGCACAGGTAGAGTCGATGGTCTTTACTCTCTTCGGTCTTCACGCGATGAGGGCTGCACGCGACCGCTGCATGCGGTGGTTAGTCTACTTATATACCCGTTTAGTCTAGCACTTGAATTCAGCAGGACACGCCTTCCAAAATCTCCCAATACCACGCGAATTAACGCAACTATTAACACGTGACTCAGCGTGACTCACCGGACGCACACAATGGAAACGAAACTGCGTTAGACTCAATAAGACACACACACACTATTAATCAATTAAACTTACGACTTTCAGATGATTCTCAAACTGCAACAAACTGCTTCTCCCACGAACTCGGCTTAAACAACTGTTTAAATACCTTTTAGCTGGCGTTGGACACGCCTTCCAAAACACAAAACTAAGAGAGACATAGAGAGAGACAGTGAGAGACAGAGAGAGAGATTAGACGTCTGAGAGAGAGAGAGAGAAATCAACTTTTGATATTTTATTTTCCATATTTCATTTGTTTACTTACACATACTTAGTTTTGTATTTCATTCTATATGTATTCCTTACTCAGCACCTTAAATTAACTTTACTCTAATGTTTGTTCTTATTGTATGTCTTGTTATATGTTCAATGCTTTGGCAATCATGCCAATAAAGTACCTTGAAATTAAATATTGAGAGAGTAATAGAGTGAGATAAAGAGACAGATTAGCCGGCCAATAGACATAAAAAGAGAGACAGAGAGAGAGAGAGAGAGAGAGAGAGAGAGAGAGTTGAGCAGCAGCCGCAAGATGAGCTCCTGATTATTGAACTTTTTAATGTTATTTTGAAATAAGACATTCAGTTTTAACAAATTCAAGATAAGAAAACTATCTTCAACGTTTATTTGATGAAAGAAGAGTTAAAATAACCAAGAAAACCAGCAGAAGACAACTGGCTGAAAACAGCTTAAAAAAGTCCTACAACGACCTGCAAAAAGGGAAGAAAATAAGAAATTTCAATGTGAGTAAAGATCTGCAATCAACAAATCTTTATTTTGAAGGAAAATTGTCTATAAGGGGATTACTTTGGACAAATTAATCTTCAATATAGCGGCCAAGATTCAGTGGACAGTTGCATATTAATAGAACAACAGATAACGGCCAGCAACTGTCAAAATATTTTAACAATGATAGAATCAGACCCTATAACATACCCATTTAATGCTACAAATGAGAGCTTAAAGAAAAAAACATAAAGAAGAGCTCCTCAAGGACAAAGCAGAAACCCTGTTCTCAGACTTATACAAGAGTGGAGAGGTCAGTTACATCATATTTTACACAGAAGACCCTGAAGCCTGGAATTAAGCCATTAGACAGCATTACTCCACAGTCATCAGAAAGGGCATCAGCAACGGATGGAAACTACAGATTAAAGAAGAGGATTCGGATTTGATCATGACAACAACCAACCTGTATAAAAATGGGACTGTAATGATTCAGGGAAATCTGAAACAGTTTGAAAAAGACTTTCCTCAGATAAAAGAAAAAGCTCAACAGAATAAGAACAACCCAACAACACTGAAGCAGTCTGCAGATACCTTCACCTTTCAATCTACAAATGACAACAATGAGGAGATCTCTCTTCTTCACAACATCATCTGTGACATGAAGGAAAAATTCAGAGAGATGGAGCTGGAACTAGTTCAACTGAGAGACGTGATACATGGAGGAATACAGCGAACCAAACAAACCGACAAAGAAGAAGATAACCGCACAGAAATAGCAAAACTAAAAGAAGAACATCAAGAACTGAGAAATCAGAGAGAAGAATACAACAATCAACTTTGTAAAATGAGACAAAAGATGGAAGAGTTAAGAGAAGACAGAGAATTATACAGAAAACATCTGCCAGCCCTGAAGGAAAAGGTGACACAAACAGAAGAACATCAACACAATTCTCCTCCACCTACAACAGACCCCAGCAGCTCTCCTCCATCTGACTCCTACAATCAAACACAGCCTCAGATTATACTCCTGATGGACTCCAATGGCAAATTTATTGATGAAAATAAACTGTTCCCGAGGAGAAACGTCAGGAAAATATGGTGTCCAAACACACAGAAGGCCCTGGAGCTCTTGTGTGAAGAACAACTGGGTTCCCCCACTCACATCATCATTCACACCGGCACCAATGACCTGAGAGCCCAGCAAGAGAGAGTAGCCACAGCTCTCATGAATGTGATAGACAAGGCATCCTCCAACATCCCCAACTCCAAAATGATCCTCTCCACCCTGTTACCGCGCTCTGATTTCCACCCAGACACCATCAGGCATATCAACGAAGAGTGTCTAGACACTGTGCTCTAAAGCCCAACGTTCACCTGGCTCATCACCCCACTCTGAATCTGAGGAGCCTCTACGATCACGTTCATCTCCACAGAGAGGCTGTACCCATCTTTGCTAAGACTCTGAAGGACATGACACTGAACCGCAGCTCAACCACACCTCAGCGACCACACGGACCCCTCACAGAGCCTCTTCAGCGCCCCCTCCACCGCTTCACTTCTTACCAGAGAAACCCAAGGACAGTCTCCAGGCCTCCCCGTGAAAGACACCAAAGAACAAGAGCGGCAGTCCCCTCTCCTTCACACGGACATGAACTGCATCCAGACACCCAGAGCTACGCTGAAGCTGTCAGCAGATCACTGATTCACTCCAACACCGACAGGGTCGACAACCAACCTGAGTCCACCTCATCCCCATCCAGAGACCTCAAAAACACACAACACATGCTGACTTTGTTGTGCTTTCATCTAATGGGTTAGTGACTGAAAGAAAAAAGTATAAAATATTAGTAGGTTGTGGTCAGGAAGACGTGACGGGAGATTGGGAGCATAAGAGGACGAGTGACGGGACTGTTGACGAGAGAGGACCGGGCCCGGACATGTTTTACGTTTGTATTTATGTTCTTGTGGCCGGCGGTCGACCGGCGGTAGTACAAAAGGTTAATACAAAGTCTTTAATAAAAGGATAGTTGCATTTGCGTATTTTTGTGTGGTTTTCTGGTTTGCAAGCTGATCTTTGAGGTAAAAGATCAATCAGACTGATTTGTAATAAAAACATAACAACACCAATCACCCTCACTAAAAACGAAAACATAAAAATAATTATATCTACTCTTCATCATCTACCGTGCCAATCTCAATTACCGAAACGTCAAGCGCATTATCTCCTTCCATTCCATTGTCACGTTCATCAACATTTCTCGGTTCTTCTATCACCGGTATTGGTTCTGGTTCTAACTCATATGTGTGAACATAATCATTATCATCCTCGTCCGTATCGCTGTTACGATCAAATGTGGATCCCCAAGTTTGATTCTGATCTTTTCGGACGATAACCTTTAGATGTGCCTCTAACCAGAATAGTCTAAAGTTCTTTTTGCTAACATCATTCGATCGGTTCCTTTGGTTGTAAAGGAAGTAACAGATCTTTTAACACATCCAACCACACACTGCAACATGCATGGCAAAAATAGTAACAAGGCTAATATGGTCATCACAACTGGAATTACTGTACCGGTTATCCAATATCCCCCTGATAGGCTGTCCAACCATTGAAACCATGTTGCATCTACCGGTGTGGGTTCACGAACTGATTCTCTCATGTGCTTCACAACGTCGGTGACATTGTCTGCATAATCTGGAATTGAAAAACAACAAGATACTCCTAGCATTTTGCACACTCCTCCTTTCTCTGCTGTTAATATATCCTAAGCAAGTCTATGTTGCACGACGGCAACTCTCATTTTCCTTAATTAACTAAATAATTGAGATTTAGTTTAAAGCTTGTGCTGTGTCATTTTCCAAAGAAAGAACTTGCCATGCCAGACCATTAATTTTGTTCAGAGCAACAGTAGTACGGATTCCTGTAAACAAACCTGCTAGGGACCATCCCACGTTTTCCCAAGGAGTAGTCCATGGATCACTAATCTTGTGGCCTGCATAATAATTAGGCAGTTTTATTTCCATTTTTTGTCTATTCAAAGATGTGGCCAGATTTGTCTTTTCTATTATGCTAGTTCCTGTGGACAAAATAGCAGCATAACAACAACCTTTCCATTCCCCTGCATCTAAATGGTAATATGCAGTTTCACCACAAACCCACATCATTCCTGGTGAACTATCTAAGTGTGAAAATGGACATTCAAATCCCTCAGTAGTTTTATTGAGATGTTGTATCGTGCAATTATGACGTCAGTTATTTGATTGAGATAAAGTAATTTCATTTCTACTATCGGACATTCCTACTATATGTCTGCCTGATTTGGAACACACACATAATTCTGCGGGGCGAGCACTTACATAAAATGCAGGACCTTGAAAAGGTTCTCCTGTACTGTAGACATAAGTCTACAGTACAGGAGAGCTGTAGCTGTAGACATACCCAACAATCTCCTCTAACCTCATCTGCTAAGACTCCTCTCTGCAGTAAGGCTAAGGCACATGCGTAGTTACCACCACATTTAGATTTTGCAACTCTTACTCTTTTTGTTTCTTGGCCGAGATTAGAACCCATGAAAAAATCAATATCCTGCGGTGCTTCCCTTTGCTTATTTGAGTAGCTGTGTATCGGGTTTGCAGTTAGTTCCTTAATTCTTTCTTTTATTTCCCTCATCGCTGGTGGTTCTATTTTTATTTTAATTTCCTGATAACGGTCTTTACCTAATAAGGCCCATACGCAGTAGTAAGTTCCTTCATCTTGAAATGTAACCTCTTTTATGGTAACATTCATTACCCCTGCATAACTTTCCTTATGGTCTGGACCAAGAAGCAAAGGAAGAGACCCTATAGGAATGGTCTTTGCCTTACCACAATATACACAACGTTTTCCATCCCACATTACTCTCTGTTGTAACTTTACAATCTTTATTTCAAACCTGGGGTCGGTGCCTAGGGCTTCAGGGCCATGATACGCTATTACCTCTGACCACCTAGAAGATCCCTTGCAGATATACACACTTTCTCCGAATTGTTCCCTAACTGCTTCGGTACTTTCAGCTGCCCCCATGGTTAAAGATATTGGGTCACAAAGGAAGCTTGCGCTGCTGCCTGCCCTAAGAGTGACATTAATCGTGTCTTTATCAGGGAAACTTTCATCTACTTCCCGTTTTGGCCGTGTGGTGAGAGTTTCATTTCTCTCTACTTTTATTTCTTGATTTAGGATTATACCAGTGATTATTATACTTATTAGTGTTAGAATAACCGTTGTTCCACGCAGTCCACACATACCTGGCTGCCTGAACGGATCCCACGGCCTGTTAGGTTCTATCATTGTGGATGTGGGCAATCTCTTTTGCTTACAACTAATTCCCCCCCTTCTAGCCTGAAAGCATACAGAATAAGGCTACCTGGTATTGGACGTTGCAGCACTACTCTAGTTGGGTCAGGGGCAACTTCTATGGTCGTCTTCACTGATATAAGAAGATCTGGGCCGAACACAATAAGGGCTTCTGCTAGTGTGCACGCAGTGTAGGAATTGATATCTAAGAATTCCATATGAAATTTGCTTAGGATAACACTTTTTCCCTTTTAGGATAGAATTTGGCCCTTAATGCACCTCAGGGGAAGCGGAGTCAGCACTGTTGGCTCAATGGGCCTCCTCTCTTCTTGCTTTGGGTGGCCCCCACCTCACAAAAGGTAGTTCTGTCCTCAGCTTAGTCAGTGCTTTCTCTACCCTGAGATGTAGTAAGGTGAATCCCCTGTTGAGATTCTATGTTAAATTGGAGCTTGCCTGCTCTCCTGAAGAACATAACTTCAGTCTGGAAGCGTGTATCCACTGTGGCTGGTAGTCCGTCAGAACTCCTCTCCGTGTGAAGGCAATCACAGTTGCTGGTCCGTGGTACTTTGGTTCTCCAACCTTTGTTGGCTTCAGACTCCTCACAAAAACTTGTTGTCCTGGAACAAAGTTATGAGTAGGGTTTTCTGAGGGAAGAGGAAGGCACAAAGAAACATCAGCACATATCAAATTTAACTTTTCGACTAGGGAGGTCACGTAGTCTTCCTGTATCACCTGAAGATCACCTAAACAAGAAATACCAGACCGGCCTTTGACCCACGGGGTCGGGAAAGGTCTACCCATTAGTACCTCGAACGGTGACAGTTTTGTCGTGGAAGATGGGGTGATTCTTATTTCTGCCAAGACTGCAGGCAATAAATCAACCCACTTCCTTACTGTATCGAGTACAGCTTTTGTTAGTCGTGTTTTCAGTGTTCGATTACATCTCTCCACGACTGCTGCACTTTGCGGATGATAAGGAATATTAAAATGCCAATCAATAGACAACCCTTTTGCTAAGAGCTGTGTTACCTTTGACGTAAAACTCGTCCCGTTGTCCGATTCCAATATGGCCGGTACGCCCCACCTGGGCACAATTTCCTTCGTTAAGATTTTTACCACTGTTATAGCATCTTCCTTTGCGCATGGAAATGCTTCAGGCCACTTTGAGAATCGATAAACAATTACCAAAAGATATTTCAAGTTACCCATTGGCGGCATGTGCGTAAAATCAATTTGTAAATGTTGAAAAGGAGCTTCCGGATGTGTCAATGCATCGTGCTCAGCTGATTTGTGCGGATTTACCGGAGCACATGTTAAGCATGCATCCAAAACAAGCTTTGCTGTTCTCTGAACATCGGCTATACAATACAATTGATTAATTGCTTGAACTACTTTTGCACAACTGGTGTGAGATAACCCATGGTAATGTCTAATTAGGATAATTAACCCTAATTTCAGTAGTGCTATTCTACCCTGTCCATCTCGAATAATCCCTTCCTTGTCGGGAGTGCAAAGATTTTTTCTCCAATGCTCTAAGTCTCCCTGTGTTGTTTGAGTTTGTAGGAATTTGATATCAATGTCGGGTACATTCATTATGTGCACTGTCATTGCTACATGTGTTTCATCCTTTGGATGAAATGGTGATTTAATCTGAGCTTGGGCTGCGGCCTTTGCGGCTTCATCGGCCCTTCTGTTGCTTATAGTCTGTTTATCATCCCCCGAAGCATGACCCTTGACCTTTACTATGGCCTTTTCGAGCGGAAGCTGAACTGCTTCAGTTAACTGTCCTATCAGATTTGCATGTGCTATTGGCATTCAATCAGCAGTTTTAAAACTTCTCGCTTCCCACATTCTCGCATAATGGTGAAGAACACTCCACGCATACTTAGAGTCTGTGTAAATTGTTACTCTCTTTCCTGTCATCAGCTCACAGGCCCGTATTAATGCTATCAACTCTGCTGCTTGAGCCGAGTTGTAGTCTAAAGCAAATGCTTCTTTTACCTCTCCTGACTCGGAAACCACAGCATAGCCACAGAGGTAGACACCGTCAGAGGGCTTTGAACAAGACCCATCAACATAAATATGTTCTCCCCCCTCTAGGGGCGTATCCAACAGATCGAACCTAGAAGAGTAAGAGGTGGTCAGTTCAACGATGCAATCATGTTCAACATTAAAATCTGCCATGTCTACCATACCTAAAATACCCAGCAAAGCAGGATTAATGTTTGCTGTTGTTTGAATGCTAAGATTTTTCGTTGCCAACAGAGTAGCCTCGTAACCTGAGCGCCGTTGCGCTGTCATGTGTTGTGTTTGCATGTTGTGTAAAATTGCACCTACCTGATGGGATGCATATAATATTAGAGGGTGTGACAGCACAGTTTTCTCAGCCATCTGTACAATCAGAGCAGCTGCAGCCACCGCACGAAGACATGCTGGCATACCTGTGACTATGTTATCTAACTTCTTAGACAGATATGCAACTGGTCTACAGTTGTGTTCAAAATTATTCAACCCCCAATGCTGTAAATGGTTTTAGGGAATTTAGTGTACATTTGTAATTGTATTCAGAATGAAATCCTACAAGGACTTCTTAAAGAACCATATGCAACTAAAATGAAATCAATTAGTTTTGTAATACAGTAGTAAATGTTTCTTTTGTGAATTCTTCATTGACATAATTATTCAACCCCTTAAAGACTACCACTCTGAAGAACAGAGGTTCAATGAAGTGTTTTCAATCAGGTATTGAAAACACCTGTGGATATCAGGGAGCAGCAATAAAGCCTAATAAGCACCAATTAGGCAGCTTTAAAATGACTGTGATACTCAGCTCCTTCTAGACATTTACTGGTGTGGTTACAAACATGGTGAGGTCAAGAGAATGGTCCAGGAAGACAAGAGAACAGGTGATTACTCTTCACAGGAAGGGCAATGGCTATAAGAAGATTGCAAAGATGTTAAACATACCAAGAGACACCATAGGAAGCATCATTCGCAAATTCAAGGCAAAGGGCACTGTTGAAACGCTACCGTGTCGTGGCAGAAAGAAGATGCTGACTTCGACTGCTGTGCGCTACCTGAAGCGTAGAGTGGAGAAAAGTCCCCGTGTGACTGCTGAGGAACTGAGAAAAGATTTGTCAGATGTGGGTACTGAAGTTTCTGCTCAGACAATACGGCGCACCCTGCGTAATGAAGGCCTCCATGCCAGAACTCCCAGGCGCACCCCCTTGCTGTCCCCAAAGACTAAGAAGAGTCGACTGCAGTATGCCAAAAGTCATGTGGACAAACCACAGAAGTGTTCTGTGGACTGATGAAACAAAATTAGAACTGTTTGGGCCCATGGATCAACGCTATGTTTGGAGGAGGAAGAACAAGGCCTATGAAGAAAAGAACACCTTGCCTACTGTGAAGCATGGCGGGGGGTCAATCATGCTTTGGGGCTGTTTTGCTTCTGCAGGTACTGGGAAGCTTCAGCGTGTGCAAGGTACCATGAATTCTCTTCAGTACCAGGAGATATTGGATGACAATGTGATGCAGTCCGTCACAAACCTGAGGCTTGGAAGACGTTGGACCTTTCAACAGGACAATGATCCCAAGCATACCTCCAAGTCCACTAGAGCATGGTTGCAGATTAAAGGCTGGAACATTTTGAAGTGGTCATCGCAGTCACCAGACTTCAATCCGATTGAGAACCTCTGGTGGGACTTAAAGAAAGCAGTTGCAGTGCGCAAGCCTAAGAATGTGACTGAACTGGAGGCTTTTGCCCATGATGAATGGGCGAACATACCCGTAGATCGCTGCAAGACACTTGTGTCAAGCTATGCTTCAAGTTTAAAAGCTGTTATAACTGTAAAAGGATGTTGTACTAAGTACTAAGATTGAATGTCACTTGGGGGTTGAATAAAACTGATAATGATGTGAGCTCAGAAAAGACATTTGTGGTTATTTCATTATAAATGTTATGTTATATTTGTCTGACCTACACGTGGCTCTTTGATTTAATTGTAAGCAGGATGACTGAATGATCATAATCAATGTCACACCGACCAAAACTATCAATTTCAGTGGGGGTTGAATAATTTAGAACACAACTGTATATGTTGAGCCATGCAGTTGCAACAGGACCCCTAAAGCTGTGGTGTGGTGATGGCTGCTTTCAAAGCATTAAAATGTTCATCCGCTTCCGCAGTCCACTCCAATGCTGTGTTTGGCGGAGCTTTGTGATCTATCAGACCCCTCAGGTGCCTATCGTGAATCGCACAGTCAGGTATCCACTGTCTACAATAGTTAATTAGTCCCAGAAAGCTTTGTAGCTGCTGCACTGTTCGTGGGGACTTAACCTTTCTGATCAGCTGGACCCTATCTGTGGATATTGCTCTGAGACCCTGCATCAGCACATGTCCCCAATAGGTCACCTTAGTTTTGACCCATTGCAGTTTCTCTTTCGAGGCTTTAAAACCTGTTTCGGCAAGTACATTGCAAACAATTATAGATCTTGAGTTAATCTCCAAGTTTTCCCATCAGCTTTCATAACAGGATTAATTGGTGTGTTATATGGTGAATGTGTTTGTTCGAGGACACCTTGTTTGACAAAATTTTCAATCAAATGTTGAATACCTTGTTCCTTATCTTTAGACAAAGGGTATTGTTTAATGTAGACAGGTTTGTTTGTTTTAAGTTTAGCCCTGTAAGGTTCCATGTCAATGAAACCAGTGTCATCCCTGAACTGAGACCATAACAAAGGGTTAATCATGGTGTCCACCGCTGTAGGCATGCTGCCACCGGAGGCAGATGCCCTTGAGCCACCTATCAGTCCACTTGTAGGCAAAGGATCGACGGATGCCTGTAAACTAGACAGAAAGGAAAAAACAACCTTGTTATCAGTAAACTTAATGTCCATGCCTAATTTATGCATCATATCACGACCAAAAAGATTTATTGGAGCACCTGGAATAATTGTGAATTTGTGAAAAAATGGTTTAATATGGAAGACGCGCATTGTGAAGAGAGAGTGAAAGAGAGTGAGTGAGAGAGAGTGAAAGAGAGTGAGATAGAGACAGAGAGAGTCTTAGTCCAGAGAGAGACCTATAATTCTAAGCTGGGTAACAGCACGGTAGACTATTTCATCACGGATCTGAATCCTAACTCCCTCAGAGCGTTCACAGTCAGCCCACCATTCCCATTGTCAGATCACAGTAAAATCACTCTCTACCTCAATAGATCCAAACCTAACACAGAGGCATCAAAACAAACTCACCTCCATACCCTAAAACAAACATTCAGGTGGAAACAAAATTGCGAAGATACATACAAAAGCATAACTCGTGAACCAAAAATTCAAAACCTACTGAATAAATTCCTAGATACCCCATTTCCACACAATAATGAAGGTGTAAATTTAGCAGTAGACAGAATTAACCAAATTTTTACAATATCTGCAACGCTATCTAACCTAAAACCCACTAACACAAAACCAAACAAAAAGCCTGTAAATGAGAAATGGTTTGATAAGGAGTGTAAAAACCTTAGAAAAGAAGTAAGAATTCTATCAAATCAGAAACACAGAGATGCTGACAATGTAAACACACGCCAACTCTACCATGAAAAAGTTAAACAATATAAGGACACACTAAGGAAGAAAAAGAAACAAGATACACAAAACCAGTTAAAAGCAATTGAACGATCTCTAGAAACAAATCGCTTCTGGGAACATTGGAACACACTTAACAAACCCCACCATGAAGATTTTCCCATTCAGAACGGAGACGTACGGATAAAGCACTTCTCAAACCTCTTTAGTAAAATAACCAAGAACCATGAACAAACTAACCTACACAACAAACTATGCACTCTGGAGTCAACAATTAAAGATTACCAAAACCCTTTATACTATCCAATTACACTCGCTGAGCTAGGCCAAAATATACCAAAACTTAAATCCCAAAAAGCAAGTGGTATCGACGGTATCCTAAACGAGATGATTAAACACGCAGACCAAAAACTCACACTCGCCATCCTCAAACTGTTTAATATCATCTTAAGTACAGGTATATTTCCCACAATCTGGAACCAAGGTCTCATAACTCCAATCCATAAAAGTGGAGACAAATTCGACCCTAATAATTACTGCGGAATATGTGTAAACAGCAACCTAGGTAAACTCCTCTGTAACATTCTTAACAGTAGACTTTTCCAATATCTAAACAACCAAAACATCCTGAGAAAATGCCAAATTGGTTTCCAACCCAAATACCGCACATCCGATCATATATACACTCTTCGTACCTTAATTTACAAAAAAAAAAAAAAAAAAGAAAAGAAAGCTCTACTCATGCTTTGTTGACTTCAAAAAAGCTTTTGACTCAATCTGGCATGAGGGACTTTTTCTTCAGTTGATTCAATGCGGCATCGGAGGAAAAACCTACGACATCATCAAATCAATGTACACCAATAACACATTTGCAGTTAAAATTGGCAACAAGCACACAGACTTTCTCTCCAAGAGTCGTGGAGTGAGACAGGGCTGTAGTCTAAGTCCTACACTAATTAACATTTACATGAATGAATTAGCTGGAGCTCTAGAACAGTCACCAGCACCCGGTCCGACCTTACAAGACACCGAAGTGAAATGCCTCCTGTTTGCAGACGATCTGGTGCTGCTGTCACCCACAAAAGAGGGTCTACAGCAGCATCTGGACACCCTGCACACTTTCTGCCAAACATGGGCCCTATCGGTTAACCTTAAGAAGACTCGAGTCATGATATTCCAAAAAAAGCCCAGTAGCCAAAACCAACAACACAGTTTCAAACTAAACAACGTGCCCCTAGAACACACCAAGAACTAGGGATGCACCGATCCGATACTCTGGATCGGAATTGAAGCCCGTTCCGGGTCTTTTTTGCTGGATCAGGTGTCAGACTGACGGGTTCTCTTCAGTCCAATCCGTTGCGATACCCGTGGATGTTACTCTAAAGCTTCATAAAGGACTAACTATCAGGAAATTACCATAAAAGTTGTCATGCACTGTATTCGAGGAATAAACCAATATAGCATAAATAAAAAACTCTGACCTCCGCTGGTGCGGTCATCTGTCAATCTCTATCCAGCATGCGTGTGTCCGGGAACAGTCAGGACGTTACTCGTTCCAAAGTTTTCAATATTTTTCATAATCACTAGATAATAGACTGTGGTTTTGTTTAAAATGCATTTTGCCGGAGACTTTACTCGCTGAGTGTAACGTTATTAGATTCAAGCACTGGAAGCGGTCTATGTTATGCGTCATACACAATAACTTTTAACTTTAGGATGGATTAAATGTTCTATGATTTAAACACATAACATTTCTCTACTCTTTGAGTTATAACTGTTTTGAACTTGGGAAGCAAAGATCCCCGCGACATCAGGATCATCACTATCCGGGATACACGTGAGTGAAGCGGGTGCATTAAGCGCATCATTCTGCGTCCAGGATGTGCATGAGCGAGTTTGGGGACTTTTATATTGTGATAGCTTTGAGTAATAAACAGAGATTTATTTGTTAAACATTTTGTAAGTATCTGTGCTTTATGAGACCACATTTTTGTTTTGTATGTATTTTTAAGTTTAATACAGCACTTAATTACATTTAAAAAAACATACTTTTAAGTAAAAATACTTAAGGAAAATGGTAGATTTAATGTACTTATGGATTTAAAGTAAAAAAAAAACATTTATTTATGGACTGTGGTGGAGTAAGTATGATGTGCTTCATACTGTAGGGAAGCATTTTTTGTCCAAAGTTCTCTGATAAAGTACATATATTTTAAAATGTACTTGAAAGTAAACATGCTTAACTATCCACCTCTGGCAATTAAAGTTAAAATATGCAAGTCTACTTTGATCATGAAAAACAGTGCTAGTATCGGATCAGAATCGGTATCGGCGGATACGTAGAATTCAGGAATCGGAATCGGATCGGAAAGGAAAAAGTGGTATCGGTGCATCCCTACCAAGAACTACACATATCTTGGTAAAACATTAGTAACACCGGAAACTTAAACAAGGCTGTGAATGACCTGAGAGACAAGGCACGAAGAGCCTTTTACGCAATCAAAAAGAATATCAAAATTGAAATCCCAACCCAAATCTGGCTGAAAATAATACAATCAATTATAGAACCAATCGCGCTGTATGGAAGTGAGGTTTGGGGTCCTCTCGCCAACCAAGAGTTCAGCAGATGGGACAAACACCCAATAGAGATTCTGCAAACAGAAATGTGTAAAAACATTCTACGGGTACAGAGAAAAACTCCAAACAACGCCTGCAGAGCAGAATTAGGACTGTATCCTCTAATCATTAAAATACAAAAAAGAGCTTTAAAATTCTACACACACCTTAAGAACAGCGACACAGACACACTCCATCACAAAGCCTTAAGACATCAAGAGCTGAGCCCAGAGAGAAACCCCTTCATCCAACTGATCTCACAACTAACTCTACAACCCCAAACATGCCCAAGTCAACCCCAAACCCCAGCCAGACTAAAGCAAATGATCAAAACACAAAAAGAGAAATATCTCAAACACTGGACAGAAGCAACAGCTCAGCAAAGTAAACTGGAATGTTATCTGTCACTAAAGAGAGAATATAAAGTGTCAGAATACCTCACAAGCGTATCAGACCCTAAACTAAGAAAAGTGTTGAGCATGTACAGACTCAGTGATCACCAGCTCACTGTAGAGACGGGCAGACACAGACACACATGGACACCGAGAGAAGAGCGACTGTGTCCACACTGCACACACAATCAAGTGGAAACAGAGCTGCACTTTCTCCTCTCCTGTCCCAACTACACACACATCAGAGAAACATTCTTCCCCCAGTTTACAAACTTACACAAAGACTTTGAGCAGTTTCAACAAAAGGACAAGATCTCATACATACTGGGAGAAAAGTCAAGAAGCTCAAACCTGCTGCAAGATATGTCAAGTCCTGCCACGACCAAAGAACAAGCAGCACAACACAAAACAACACTGACAGGACAACACACACAAACTGACACTATCACCCTCATTGAGAACTTTAATTAAAACTCTTTGTCTGTTTATATTGAGATGTATATAAATATATTTTTACTTATAGACTTTTCATCTTATTCTATCTTATTTTTTATCTTAATCTGTATTTCTGCATGTTTATATTTAATCTTGTGCTTCGGCAATGTACATTTTCTTTTATCATGCCAATAAAGCTCCTTTGAATCTTGAATCTTGAGAGAGAGAGAGTGAGATAGACAGAGAGAGAGAGAGAGAGAGAGAGAGAGAGAGAGAGAGAGAGAGAGAGTGAGAGACAGATTGAGATAGATAAAGAGAGAGAGTGAGAGAGAGAGATAGACAGAGATAGAGATAGAGAGAGAGAGAAAGAGAGAGAGAGTGAGAGAGAGAGACAGATTGAGATAGATAGAGAGAGAGAGTGAGAGAGAGAGATAGACAGAGAGATAGAGATAGAGATAGAGATAGAGAGAGAGAGAGAGAGAGAGAGAGAGAGAGAGAGAGAGAGAGAGAGAGAGAGAGAGAGAGAGAGAGAGACAGGGAATTTATCTCATTATAAATTGTTATCATTGATGAATAATAAAATGAGAAAAGCATTTATACAATAATTATATCAATAAAACCTGATCCACGACAATAAAACTGAAGAAACCCTGTTATGTGGCAAAACGTAAGACCTAGAAAAATGTCATTAGCAAGCGTCATGAAATAGATGTAATTGTGCTTCAGACCAGCGATTTGAGCGATGATCTCTGAAGTGTCACAGTGAGATGATCGCAGCAGATGAAGCGTAGAGTACCGGCCAATTAAAACCTCTTCTTTACAATGACTTTATAAATATTCATACACTCCTGAGGAGCTTTAGTTTCTCACGAACATTTCTCCAGTCGAGCGTTAACATTAAATGTGTGTTCATGGCTCAACGCAAACATATAACCAGTGTTGGGTAAGTTACTCTGAAAAAGTTTTTACTAATGACATACTCAATAGTGTTATAAGATTACTGTAAAATGGCTCTATCCAGAAAGTATTAAATTATTTATTACTAATGACTTTTTATATTCTACATCAACTTTGATGAGTTAAGGGATTCAAGGATTTACCTGAAACAGCTCTTAATTCATTCGAAAAAATAAGAGTACTATCTTAATTTACATTTTCAAAGGAAAAGTAATACAATTACAGTAACTAGTTACTTAGTTACACCCAACACTGCAAATAACCCACACATTGAATACTGAACTGTGATTGGTCAATGGCGACTCTAAATATCTTTGATGAAGGAGTGTTAACTGAGCGTCATCGTTGCAGTATGTTCACAGTACATGCATCTCATGCAACGCATTTCTGCAGGATTTACGGTGTCTCTCATACAGTCTCAGCTCAGGCCAACGTAATGTTCCGACACGTCTGCTAGGACTCACATCAAAGAGACGTGGAACGTGTTTTCATTCAAGAGCGACCGCCAAGACACCGCTCCTGACTCTGTTGTAAACAGTCCCTGCAGGAATGCGGCTGTTCATCTGAAGACGGTAAATTATCGCTAATGAAGTCACACATCAAAGCTTCGATCTCTCAACTTGTTACGGCACGTTACTACCCCGGCCATCGGTCGTGTCAGTCCAAGCCGGCGATCGGATCTGACCGGGCTCACAGACTTAGCGTCAACACGGTTTCTCGCTAATTGCCGTTTTTGGCCAGAGAGAGAGAGACAGAGTGAGAAAGAGAGAGAGAGCGTGAGAGAGAGAGAACAAGTATTAAGTACTTTTATGTAATCAACTCATTTCTACCCGGCCGTTGCTTGTGTCTGTCCGAGTGGGCGTTCGGATCTGACCGGTCTCACAGACTTATCTCAAATTTGCATTTCAAGGTATATGGCTCAGCCTTAGCTGCTTCTCGCTAATCGTCGTTTTTTGGTCAGCTCTTTGTTTCAGAGGCTAATGTGGGTCGGCCGCTTCAAACACATGCTGATGAGCTGAGCGTTTATGTCAGGAGACCAATTACGCTGGCGAGTGAGAATTACAGAGAACCTGCTCTCAAATCAGCCCGAACGCATCTGAACCCTGCGGCTAAGAGAAAGCGTCTCCGGCTGCAAAATCTCACCAGGACGGTCGATATTCCTACAGACGGCGGAGAGGGCAAAGACAAAAAGTGTCATTTAGTTTTTTACGAACGATCGTATCGTTCATTTACAACAGAATAAAAAGAGTTTTGCTAACAATTGACGGAATGGTGCAACTCCGTCGTGTCATGGGGGTTGTCAGGGTTTGCTTGACGGTTACTGGGATGTTCTCAGTGGTCACTAGGTCACCGCCCGAGACTCAATGAGATTTGGTCTTTGAATACGTATCGAGTTTAACAGTTTGAGATCATCAATGCTTGCGGCACGCTAACCGCAAGTCACACGCTACACTAAAAAGCATCAAAGCGACACAATTCAAGCGCTGCTCTATGGCTCAGACGCATTAATCAAACAATCTCAAAAAGACAGATCCGGAGACTTTGAGGGCGTCAACACGATTCCCCCTCTGATTATCTGACCTCTGAGTGGCCCCTGAGCCCGCCCCCCCTAAGCTCCACCTCTTCTGTCCGATCAGCTCCTCTACAGTAGAGTGCAGATGTATTTGAGCACACCGCAGGACACACTTGATTTGACCAGAGGGGCGACATGATAAATGAGACACTTCTGTAAATCTACTGCAACAGTAACCCTCTCGCACCGCAATCTAGCCTGCACCGGGACAGGTGTATTGATGTACGAGGGAGAGAGAGAGAGAGGGAGAGAGACAGTGAGAGAGAGAGGGGGGATGTGCAAAAATGACATCTTTTTACTGGATTTTTGGAAACTGTGTGTATCAAACGTTTCCTTTCGTATTAAAGGGACAGTTCGGCCTAAAATAAAAAGAGATTAAAGCTGCAAGCAGCCTTTAAGCGGGTTTCGAGAATTTGCGCCATTCAATGCGGCCATGCATCCACGAACAGGCTAAGGGTCATGATGTTACAATGTAAAAGAATTGCTAAATGTTTTCTTTGAATTGGTTCATTGAATCAACTGTCTGAAAGAACTGGTTTGTGGAAAGATCTTTATCATTATTACATAGTATACTATGGGATGAATTTAGAACAGAGGATTGTTTTATAGCCACATAAATTAAAAAGTTCAACATGTATTTGATAATAATTGATCTAGAGATCAGAAAATTGCTTGAATGTGAATATGTTTATATTGCTCTAAAAACATAGTACTAGTTTGCAGAAGTAGTTGTGTTGTCACTGCTTTGATCGAGAGCAAAGATTTTACGCAAAGTTGTTTAGAATGAGCAGGTCTATTAGTTGATATTAATGTTTGGTGTATAGGTTTATGTTAAATGTCATGTGATACACAATGTTTTAAAAATCTAAGTTGTGCTGTTTTAGTATTATACTGCTACCTTGTTTAAATGCTGCAGTAACATTACTGTTATCTTGAAGTGAGCTCTACACATATCTATTCAGCTCAGCAAAAAACAGTACTCACGATAAAAGTTTATTGAATTTTTTCATAGTCAGAGAACGTTACAATATCTATGAACAGGGTTTGATAATGTTGCAAATGTTTGTGGTTTTCATCATGAATAAAATAATTTATTTAGTTTGGGCCTCAAACGGTAAGTATGTTCAATATACGTTTTAACATGCATATGATGGTGATTTGCTTGTCAAAAGAATAGTCAAATAAGACTTCATACAAGTGCCTTAATATACATCTAAAGTCACAGAATATAAATCAATAAAATGAGCATATAAACTATCCTCTACTGTCATCTTTTGGTTATAATAAATATGTATAAAAAATATATGTTTTTGACTGTTGTGAAGGCATGCGTCTTCCGATAAGAATCACATTTTGCATGCTTGTTTTGTGTCATAATATTTATAATAGTACTAAATGGCATGTCAGTTGGATTATTTATGAAAGAGTAGAGGCCTTTAAGGTACTTGTTTCACGCTAATATAATAAAGGACCCTGTTATTGTCACAAAACTAAAAAAACTCAACATGTTTTTGATGATTATTGACCTAGAGAGTCCAAAGAAATGAACTGAGGTGGAAATTTTAAAATTGCTTGAAAATCTTTGAACAAGTTTGCAAAAGTATGTTTTTTACATCATCACCAATAACTCACAAACCATTTGATAAACATCAATGGTTCAAGAGGCAAATTTGTTATGAATAAGGAGATCTATCGTTTGATATCAATAGTTTGTGTATTAGCCAAATGTCACGTGACACACAGTTGTCTAGGCCACCAAAAGACTATTTTTTACTATTTTAGCGCCACCTAGTGTCCAAACGCCACGTTCTTTTTATGTGACATTGTAGTGATGGTCTCAACATATTTCCTGAGCCCCATGATGATATGTTAAGCCATTCTGGATTTATGGCCATTTTAATGTGATAGGCTCAGCCCATTTTAAGTTTTGGCGTCCCTAAGCAACGGTAAAAAAAAATTTCAACTTTTTTTCAATGATTATTTACATTCACACTCCACAGAAGTCATCTGCATTGGTTTGGTTCCGATCGGTTGAAAAACCAGGAACTAGTTTGCAAAAGTAGGTTTTTGACATCATCAGCAATAACTCACGAACCGTTTGATCGACAGAAGCGTGTCCAAAGCCAAAGTTGTTCAAAATGAGAAGAGCAATCTTATGATACCAATAGTTTCTGTATATATCAAATGTCAGGTGATACAGAATTGATTATGTACTCCAAAAGCGTTATTTCGCCCCCGGTGGCCAAATGAGTTCACATTTCTTACAGACCTTAAGGACCGTGAGACGAATAAGCCCAGCAAGTGTCGTTTTGATCGGCCTCCGTTTACCCGGTCTAATGAGTGCTCAAAATTCATTGGCCAATGGCAGACATGTTTTTAGAGAAACGCCAAAGTCCTTTTATACAGTCAAGGTTCATGACACAAAGACACACCATACCAAATAATATGTCGATCGGGCAAACGGTTGCGTAGTTATAGCCCTTTTCGATTTCTTTGCTATTATAGCGCCACCTAGTGGCCAAACACCGAGTTTTTTTTATTGTGACCCCGGACTGAGGGTCTACACATATGGTCTAAGCCCCGTGAAGATATCTCAAACCGTTCTCTAGGTATAGCCATTTTAATGAAATAGGCTACTTCCGGGTTTGATGTTTTGATACCCCCTAGCGACCCTGAATCGAAATTTCAACTTTTTTTCAATGAATATTTACATTCAGACTCAACAGAATTCATCAGCGTTGGTTTGGTTCCGATCGGGCAAAAATCCAGGGACTAGTTCATTTTTTGTTTTTTTCATAAAATGCAAATTAGCGAAAAAATTTGCATACCGGAAATGAAATCGGAGATATACGTTTTTTAAGTTTTGAGCCAGTGATTACACTGATATAAAACACTTAGGTGTGCGACAAACGGTTTAGGAGTAACAAGCACAAACGCGTTCAGCATCGCTGTAGCGCCACCTATGGGCCGATTTGGCTGGGTCACTGTATCTGAGTAGCCTGCACAGATACAACCAACTGACCAAGCCTCAAGTTTCTACGACTTACGGTTTGGGCTGGGCGACCGGTTTTAAGGCGGAAAAATAATAATAAGAAGAAGAATAAAAATCCTTACAAAAACAATAGGTTTTCAGCACTTCGTGCTCGAAACCCTAATAATGACAGATCATTGGAAATCATTGACACTGTAATGGACCTTTTTCACGTTTCCGGGTTTCTCAGCAGCCGATGTAGTCATAGTTGGTTAAACTTCTATCGTGGTGAGACCAGCACAAATACATAGTTTGCATTCTTCGTTTCCTAAAATAGCAGAAGAAAAAGTCAACGGTAGTGTTTTTACTACTTTCAACAAAACGAAAAAGTCTGATGATGGCAGTCAAAAGAGAGGATGATGTCAAATTTACCGTGACTTCCATTGACTATGGCAAGCCAAATTAGCTTCAAAGCATTTTCAGCAAATTCATTTTTGATATCAACAATTGAATTACTACATGTAAAAAAGGCAATTTCTGATATCAATTATTACTTTTCCACTAGTGACGATGTGAATTCTTGATATAAATAATGTGATTGTTACTAGTAAGAAAGCCATTTTAGATATTTACAATTACTCTCTATTAAATTACATTTAGAAATCTATTTCCTGATATCCGAAATACCAAATGCGACATGTTCAAATTCATTTACAGATATCAATAATGAGTATTTCAACTAGTGAAAATTGAATTCTTGATATCAGGAATTTACATTTTTACTAGTATCAAATTAATTGTTGATATCAAAAAAAATTACTGATACGAATTGCATTTCTGATATATGAAACGAGACTTTTAACATGTAGAAAAATAATTATTGATATCTGAATTTGAATGGCAGTCAACTAATTGTGATATTTAACTAGTAAAAGTGCAATTACAGAAATCAAGAATAACGTTTTTTAATAGTTGAAATTAAATGTTTGATATCAAGTTTACACATTTCTGCGAGTGATTGCGCGATTGTTGATATCACAAATTTACATTTTCACTAGTTGAAATGCTCATTATTGATATCTGTAAATGAATTTGAACACGTCGCATTTGGTTTTTCTAATATCAGGAAATAGATTTCAGATATCAATAAATCTAAGAGTACTTTTAGCTATCTAAAATGGCTTTCTTACTAGTAACAATCACATTATTGATATCAAGAATTCACATCGTCACTAGTGAAAAAGTAATTGTTGATTTCAAAAATTAACATCCTGAGCATGATTAAAAGCTAAATGATGCAAAGGTAATATAATACAAAGTTTAGTGATATTAACGCATACATTTTTTAAAAGATGTAATACAAAAAACTTTTTACGATGATGATGAATGTAGAACCGCGTCATCAAAGGTTCGTGAAAAATATCTGTTGGTATTATCACTACAATGATTTACGTACTAAAACAATAAATACTACACAACAAATAAACAAAACTACACTGGAGCTTGATGTTAAGAGTGTCATTGGTCTAAACGGCTCAGGAGCCCGAGGATAAGACGTGTCAGTTCACCGAGAGGAGAACTCTCTGAGGTTAGATGATGCTTTGATGGCAGGAGAACTCTAGATGGGAAGCAAACAACGGCACCGGCACATTTTTAAATGTCACTTCCCCTGGTACCATCTAGCAGCCTCCAATGCTCAATTCTCTCTCTGTCTCTTCCTCTCTCTCTCTCTCTCTCTCTCTCTCTCTCTCTCTCTCTCTCTCTCTCTCTCTCACTTTGCATGTGAAAAACACATCGTTTGCAAGACAAACAGTTGCACTAACAGAGTTGGTTATTGAATGACGTAATGTGCTTCAACTGAAGGAAACTCTGGGAAGCGTTACCCAAGGTTTACTGGCGCCCTCTGTTGTTAGTCCATCAATCCAGCAGGTCTGTTTTTTAACACTAACCATGAAGTTAACACATTTGAACTGGTAATTACTTGTAAAATAGCCAATGGTTAGCATCACATTGTCCAAAGACACTTACACAGAAAATTCCCATAAGAAAGAAAATCACTCCGATTCGGCCTCTGTATATCTCAAATATTTTTTTTAAGACATCTACGAGATTCAATGGAGATGAATTGAAAACAAATTATTCATGTCCCAGATATTTCTGGTGATCAGGTAAACACTTTGAACACTATTAACACTTTGGAATATTTTTTATTAAAGTATTTACAATTGAGTGCCTTCAAAACAGTGGAAAAACAGGCTTAGGCCGTGTTCAGACATGACTTCTTTTTTTAAAAGAAAAAGTTGACAAAGGCACTTTTTAGGGAAAAAATACAAATATCAAAAGAAAGCCATGACTTCGGAGGCAGGAAGACAGCGTAACAGAAGTCTTTTTGAATTAGAAACAGAGTACGTCATGCATTGACGAATCACATATTTAAAAACTACAATACAGATATCTTGCTAGAAATGCAATCAGAAGTTGTTGAAAGTGAACATTGAACTTACATTTATACAAAACTATCCTCCAATGGGCGTTTTGGCCGCCATTTTATTTTTCCGAGCTCGAGCCTTCTCGACCAATTGACATTTCTTGCATGTTGTTATGTAAACGACTGCTCTCTGTCATTGGATTGCTATTTAATAGGAGCTTGACATAGGGCGTTTTTTTTTAGAAAAGTTGAACTTTTTTTCAACATTTTGAGCTGAATAAAAAGACGCCGAAGCTGGCGTTTAAAAAAGGACTCTGCACTTTTTTTGAAACACGGTTTATAACATAGGATTATAATGTAAAACAAACGCTAGCAGCTTCGAAAAAGACGTCAAGTCAAGTGTGAACACGGCCCACTCTGCTAAGATATTTGGAAGAATGTCAGTAACTAGACTGATCTCATCCCCCATTGACTCCCATAGTATTTATTTTCCCTACCATGCCAGTAAATGGGGGTCGAGATCGGTTTGGTTACTGACATTCTTCCAAATATCTTTTGTAGTGCTCAACAGAACAAAGACATTTACACAGGTTTGGAATAATCTGAGGGCAAGTAAATGATGACAGAATTTTTATTTTTGGGTGAACTATCCCTTTAAGGTTTGGACAACTTAATTCACTTGAGTTCCTAATCCCAGACTTGTTAATAGGTGTAACTAAAATAGTTTAAAAGGTTTAAACATTAGAATTGTCTTTTCTGTTCTGATACTTTTTCAAAACAGCATCATGGCATCTGCTACTTTATCAATTACAGAAGCAACCGTATTGAGAATAATTCTGCTAGGTCTCTTTAAGAACGTTTGGACTCCGTGTTATATACGTGTGTGCGTGAGTGATGACTGAATCGTCTGCTGAAGGCCAATAGATGCTTTATTACCGGCAGGACGTAGTTTATTTCGCTTCGATTTTAACATGATCCCTCTCCGCTCACTTAATGATGGAGGTTCGGATTTATACAGGAACGACCGAGAGCCAGGCTCATAAAACAACATCACCATGACAACGGCTCCTGTAACTCTTTCTTTACAAAGTCATGACATCACAAAACGTTTGGAAACTTTGAGAAGTTTGGTAACGGGTCGCTTTTCTCCTACTTTAAGAGAATAATTGTGGATTGACGCCAACAGATCGACAACTCATTTCTAGAGTTTGATTTCTTTATCTTTAATCCAGCAAATAGATGGTTTGAAAGTGACAATATTAACAAACGCTACTGCGCAGTATTTCTTATTCCAAGCAAAAGAAACCAAACCGTTATTTGGCTAAACTTGTCTGTCCAATATTTTTTATTTAGACTGCAATAGACAAGCTCAACCGCTAGATGTCACTGTACGCTTTCTTTAAAGCAACACTATGTCGTTTTTCGACTTAAAATAATGTCTCTAAAATTATTTCAATATTTAAACAATTTAACCTGAAGAATTTATTACCTGACTAATTTGTCCACCTATCAAAAAGACACTTTATTTTGTAAAGAAATGAAGTGTACAGAAGCACACATTAGTCTATAAATCATCAGTGAATTTTCTCCAAATTTTTGACGGGGTGAGCACATACAGTACAGTTTATGAACTCCATTCATGTGTCTTGTGCTGTGCAGTATTCAGTTTTATTTCAATGTATAATTTAATGTTATCTGTAGTTTGTATGTGGCATCTGGACGCACACACACGCACACACACACACACACGCGCATACACACACAGGGGCATGCACAAACACGCACACACCCACGCACACGAACGCGTGCACACACAAATGTAATAAAGGGGTTTGGAGGAAGCTAATAATGGCCAAATTCATTTATTCCAGAGAAATATGGCTTTGACACATTCGCCCTGCTCACACATGCTGAAAACACTATTTACAAACGCCCGAGTGCAGATAAAACCTGAAAATCACATTTCATAACTCATAAAGGGTACGAGTCAATCGTCGGGATGGCATTTAAGAGGCATGCCGGACTCAAAAAAAAAAACTTGCATCACCAGAGATCTCAGCCATGCTTTACTTCTACAAAAGAACATTATGAGCGTACATAATGTATAGCAATATAAATTCTAAATCATTTTAACTAGCTTTGCATTTAAAAGCCTCAAGCATTCATGCTTCAAACAGCTTGGAGGATACAGAACAGGAAGGATGTCACTGCTGACCGCTGTCGTTGACCAATCACAATATAGCATTCAAGAGAGGTTTTAATAAACAGATTTGAGGTTTGACAACAACATTAATAAACTTGACAAATGTCCCAGAATGCATCACAGGAACCCAAAATACCCGCATGTCTTGTGTTGTGTCGTCCTGGAGGATTTTTTCTTACAGAAATACAGAGTCCCGGTGGACGGGTGTTCCTACGTCATCTTTATTTTAATCTCATAGTTTGGTCGTCTCTTCCTACGCCGTTCAATGTGATTCACGAGAGAAAGGCCAATATTTCTCATTACAGACGACACAATCTCGGCACCTTCTTAACATCAATGCGACTTTCTTCACTATTAAAGTCGACTCTCTGATCTGCGTGACATTTGGATGCGTATGTTGAATATCAACAGCAGGAGACCTTTACGCTCAATCCTCCTCCGTCAGTGACGTCCACATCACCTTCGTATGACTCCCAGACATTAATCGTCATTTCATTTTCTGCCAATAATACTCGAGTCAAATGTGTGTGTATCTACTGAATCTTTATTAGGATGAGTGACGGGAGCTCTGACCGAGGATTAAAGGTCAAACATAACACTCTTGAATCTAGAAAGCAAACGCTTCATCATTAAATTAAACTATATTCAATCGTCAAACCAAGAACCTAGAGTTGAACTTTTGTTTTTTAGAGTTTTACATTTCAATGCATGTTCAATTAAAGTTCTTAATAAGTGGCAGTAAGTGTGACTTGTATATTCCATTTATCATTCTTGTGACACCAAGCGGACAGAACTTCAAAAAATAAGTACGCAAAGATGTAATTTTAAGTGAGCTAAACTCGATTTTCCCAGTTTCTTTATTTCACACATTTCTTACGCCCATTGCACATTGAGTCCGAAATTTGCGCACAAAATTTGCGCACATTAAAAAACAAATACAACCTCACGTTGTGTCCATCACATTAACACACGACCTCTGATGTTTCCGTCCGTCATAAAAAAATTGGGACCGGATTCGATTTTCTCCGTTTTTCGCATCAGTCACCCATTTTGAGAGGCCTTTTTAACAAACGAGAGCCAAACCCATGCGCAAAGACTACCCGCATCCCAAAATAAGCAAGAAGAGACATAACACATATTTTAGGTTACATGTAGCCTCCCACACCTATCACCGTTGTTAACCACCACGCAAACCACGCAAATGCGTAGGGCCCCACAAGCTTGTGGGCCCCCTAGTGGCTCCAAGTGGGAAAATCATTTGACGCTTGATTTAAACACTCAGATATACGTTACGTGCTCAAGAACATAAGAAAGCAAAAGAACATAAATTAATACAAATTTTACGAATTTAGCAAAACAATGTTATGAAAAGAAGAATATTGCACCTTTTCCTTACTATACCCTAGCTAAAAGCATTCAGTACAGCTTTCCTGTAGCTCAGTGGTAAGAGCATTGCATTATCAACACAAGGTTGTGGGTTCGGTCCCAGGGGATTGCAAATACCTATGTAAAATGTATAGGATAAAGCAATGTAAGTAACTTTGGATAAAAGCGTCCGCCACGTGCCCAAATGTAAATGTAAATGTATTATTCTGAATAGAACAAAGGACACATTTTCATGCAAAAACCAAGAAGGTTTATTCTTATAACTAACTGTAGAGAATGCTATTATGTGGTTTAGCGTCAAATTAATCCAGTTTTTATTTATGTCTCATGAATTCATTGTACTCGATACCGCTGTGCAATTCAAACAGCAATGTGTGGGGAGCCTCAGGCCTTGGCTTTGCCCAGGGCCCCCAAAATGGTAAACACGCCCCTGCCCTCTTCTCAACAACATTACCAAAAAAACTGAAAAATATATCAACTCTTTAAAATAACAACGATAAGTGAACATTAAACACTAAAAAGTCTTTAACATGACTGAAAAACACATAAAACAATCATATTCTAAAATTGACTGTCCAAATTCGGTCTAACGCAAAGCATGATTGGAATTGGTAATCCTTCTCGACCAATTGTGTTGAATTTAGATCTTTAAATTAAGTAAATTGAACATGGAGCAAATTTGTTTTAGTTAAAACTTCAAGTTAATCAAAAATACTCATCAACTTTACTTATTTAAGTAAGTAGAACTTGTTCGTAAAATTAAGTTTACAGTACTTAATCTGTTCAATTATTTTGAGCATTTGGGTTTGCAGTGAAATTTCTTGGGAGCGGCCACATTCAGCAACTTTATAGCTAATGGCCCTAAAATAATTATTATAACAGATGTATTTTCGTCTTGCAAAAATGACCAGTTGTCGAGATAAACGCTAGCAAAAGGATGATTTTTGCGTTTTAATATTTAGTCCATTATACAACCCTGTGAGGATGTAAAGCAGTGGCCACCAGATACCATCAGAACAGATTTCACGAGTCATCCTATCAAAGATAGAGTGGACCCATTTGTCTCAATCACGAGTCTTTGCTTAAGGTTGCAAATATCCGCTTTATTTTTTTAACGAACATGACATTTTTGTCAGGAACGACCTTGCACGGTGGAGTATCATTAGTTATAAATGATCTCCAGGTCTTTTGCAGCAGTGACATGCCGAGCTGTCATCAGTGATGTTCGCAGAGTTTGTGAGTCAGACCCCCAAAATCCCACTAGCTCTGACATCTCATCTGCTGCACAGAGAAACAAGAAAATGTCTTTCATCTTTAGACTTTGCATCAGGGAAAAGAAAAAAAACAAAGATCAAAAGAGTGAAAATGTGACAGAAGATCTGAACATAGGAGAAATAATGTGTGGTGTTAAAGGTCAGTTGAGGCATGGGGGGACCCGGTAGGTGGGGGGGACAGGGGGCCCAAGCCCCTGCTCCTTTTGTCAAAATGTAAATGTGACCTTCTGGTCATACAAAAAAATTATATTAATTATTAAAGTAATAATTATATCAGATAACAACACCTTTCTACCTTCGCAATGATAAAAAAACAAATACAAAATGATTAAATTTGCGGCGGGGGTGTAGCAGTAGGCGGAGGCTGTTTAGAGGTGGCAGTGTGCCGGTTATGACAAATTAATTCAAGGTAATTCAACATGCCATTGTGCTCTTTTTATTAGTTACTAGTGGGATCGGAAACGAATTGAGGCAAAGAACAAGATTAACAAAATGCCCCCAAATATACGATAAATGAGAAGAAACGCCCCCATCCACAATTAAACAATATGTTTTACAACTGTCGCGACTGAAATGAAAATAAACATGAAGTCGATTACAACATTACATGTAGATCTGCACAAGATAACGTGTTGTTTTTTGCTGGCTTTAACATTACAACCAGAAGTATCTGTTGAGATTATAAATGTATACTGGGCAATCAGAGGCATCTAAATCAATCAAGGGTGAATTGCGCGATTATCACAAACTCCCTAAAACCGCATTAATCTAAATTATTGACCGTTTTAGTGATGGGGTACCTTTTTTCCTGTATTTAAACAAATGTAAATAAACAGATGCAAAGTTCACATGAACAGTCTAAAAGAAATTGTAATGGTTTAAATGGTTTTTAAGGGATTTGTATTGTTTTTAATTAATTGTAATATCTCCCTGCTGAAAAAATGATAGAAACCCAATAGAAACCATTACAGAAATTCTATTGGTTTCCATTAAAATACCATTATGAACCAATAGCTTTTTTCATTAAAACCATTACAAAATGCATTTTCTAGTGTGTAATGTGCATTATTCCAGTAGAATCAAACTACAAACAATAGATTCCATCACACACCAGTAGAACCATTATAGTTTAATACAAATCCTCTTAAAACCATCAAAACCATTCCAACTTCTTTAATGGTTTATATTCCCTGCTGAAAAAAAACATACCCACCAATGGAATCCATCACATACCAGTGGACACCATTAGTTTCCATTAAAACTAGTACAATTCTCAATTTATTACAATTTAATCCATTACATTTTGTGTTTTGGTCAGGGTTCTATTGTTGTTTTCAGGATGTTGTTTTTCAGGCAAGTTGGCAAATCAAATCCAGGGGAAATATTGACCTTTAGGGGAAGAGTTATTTCTAAATTGCACTCCACTGTTAAAGGGTTAAAGGTCACGGGTTATTCACACCTGAAGTGATGAGACAGATCAGACCCCGTCTGCGTCTGCGCATGGGGCGTTCAAAAGAACGCCAGCCATTCTCTGAGGATCAGATGTGTCTCCAGACGCTTTTCTGAAAAATCCAGAGATTAAGAGAAAAACTCCCTATCCATCCCAATCACACACACTGAGACAGAGATTTACAGAATATACACACTACACACACGAGAAGAAAGAAAAAAAAAAAAGGCTTTAGCTTGACTTTGGCATTAGAGACTATAAACCCGTTCAGGGTAAAGTACCAGGGAGCGCTTATGATGTAATGAAGGACGAAAAATAAAATAAAATCTGCATTAACACCAAGAACAGACTTTCTTTGTGTCTGGATAAAAGAGTTTCTCTCTGAAAATGTCTGTCAATCATACACACTTTCATTCTTTGGCCAAACGCACAACACAGGGGAAAAACAAAGGATATGGGGGAAAGAATGGATCAGCCTATGGGGGCGGTTCCAGTGAAGTCAACCCATGGCATGCTGTCATTGGCTGTGGCTTGTCGCATCACTTGACATTAAATGATTATCGATAACGTTGACGATTTTGTTGTCTTGGAGTCGTTTACAGGATGTATTTTAAGGGCCCACAATTACGCAGTTTGACCTGTTGGATTCTGTAGCGCAACTACCCTTCAAGAGGCAACGCAATAGAAAAACATGCCATTTGCCAATCTGAAATAAATCATGTATTTGATCGTTCTTTAAAATCATTAGTAAATATTAGATCATCATTATTTTTTTATCTATAGTATATGCAGATGTATAATAATTCTAACGTTTAATGGTATGGTGATGTACCGACTTGGTTGCCTGTATAGTTTTTACATCATTAGTTGAGTTTTTCTTTAAGAATTTTTTTTACACTTACTTCTATCCAAAGCGACTTACAAGTGCTCATTCAAGCTATGCATTTTTTATCAGTTTGTACTCTTAAGAACCTAATAATCCTTATATCTTTTATATAAAAAACATATATATACAAATAAATTGATATTGAACCAAAATAAATTTTGGGAAAAATTTCAAGCTTAGAAATCGAACTGTGAAATGTGTCAAGGTCTTGCCTTATTTACAAACAGTAGAAGCAGTTTGACTATTGATGGAAGACAGAAACCTGAAGGACATTTTTCCATTCAGCTGGCTTGAAGTACACTAAAAAGCTATTTTCAAAATGTTTTATTCAATAGTTAAAATAGGTCAAACTCAATATTTTAATGAATTGCAAAAACGGAATAATCGATCAAAACCTTCCGATTAATCTGCGAAAAATAATTGGTGATTAGTCGCATAATAGTTATTATAATAGTAAGATTAATCGATTATCAAAATAATAGTTTGTTGCAGCCCTTTTAGATATTTGTCTTGTGTCTGCGAGGCATCAACGACGCATCATGGAGCCTCTTTGATGAGTTGTTTAATAGTTCAGATGTAATGATGGGCGAGCACTAATCGCACACTGTTCTGCCCCGATCACAGCCCGACCTCTCTGCAAGCTCTATGACTTTCAAATCGGGCATAAAATCATGTAGCGTGAACTTGGCATAAGGCTGGTTTTGTGTTCCGGCGTCACATTTCGTAAGATGTGAATTCACACTAATGACTAGTTCTTATTAGCATGCCTGTTATTGGCATATCGGCTGTTTATTAGCACTTATAAAGCACATACTCTGCATGACCATACTCTACATCCCTAATCCTACCCAAAACCTTAAGCTAACAACTACATTAATGACTATTAATAAGCATCAAATTAAGAGAGTTTATTGAGGAAAGTCACAGTTAAGGATTTGTTGATAGCGAGAAATGCCCCCTTTACAGAAATATTACCAAAAACTGCCCCCATGTCACTTTTTCAGAACAAAATACAACCAAAAGAAAATGTTGAGCTAAAATACGACAGTAAACGAACATCTTTCGCGCTAAAAAAAATCTGGTTCTGCAGTGACAAACGGAAACAGAAAATCATGACACGTGACATATGCCTGTGGTCTTTGGCTAACGCTATATATTTAAAGGAAGCAGTGTCGATTTCTGACAGTCTGTGATGAGGCCAGAGGTCAACATCATCTTCTGGATATCTTCCTGATGTGCGTGTGTGTGTTGGTACTGTGGGGAATTTAATGAGTGTTCAAGTGTAATCCAGTGAGCTGGCGGCAGTATATCTGAGCTGTTTACTGCGCGCTCGGCTAAATTACTGCTATGTAAATCTCCTCAAGTGCCGGAGCGCCGGCTGAAGGAGCTGGAAGAACTGCTAAGTGGACAGCAAGCCGATATTCTTAAATGGAGAGAGAGAGACACTTCTCTGTCATCTATCACGGCCTGTGCTTAGCCAGCGACAAGCAATTCATCAGAGACAGAATGAGCGAGTCAGACCGAGAGAGAGAGAGAGAGAGAGAGAGAGAGAGAGAGAGAGAGAGAGAGAGAGAGAGAGACGAGGTCTCTTTAGCTGGAAGCAGATGCTTTACGTGGAATCTGATGATGTGTCGGTGTCTTCTGTAAGTTGTTTAATGAAATGAGCTACACATGAATCTCTTGTAGGATCACCATCAGGTCAATCTGTACACGGCCGGGACGCCACAGCTCAGATCTGTGTTTATCTGTAATGTAATCACATTCAGATCAGTCCAGACACACACTGACATCTTGTGTTCGTGAGTGGAACTGCAGGCACAAACTGCATTGGATATATAAGGGTCGAGTCAGTGTTTTCATCTCTTGATCGCTCCGTGAAAACGAGAACAACAATGTTTTTACGAGGTTTTGCATAGCATTAACTCACCTGTAATGAGTTGAGAGAAACATTTGAGCATTAAAAATCTCCTTTCCGAGTCATTATTATTATCAAATTTCAGGTCGAGTTGAGGTTGAGTTTACCTTTAAATGTACTTTTGTTTGATTTACATCAAATATATAACACTAATATCAGTCATGGTACGTTTGGGGCATGAGTTAATAGCAAGGTTATTTAGAATTTAGAAGTTAAACATAAATAATATTGCATATAAGAATTTATATTTGACCTGTGGTTCTCTCTCCTTTATCCCAAATGTGTGCTTTCACTGTGCGTGTGTGCGTCTATGTCAATGTGTGTAAGTATGTATGCATATTGTGTGTGTGGAGCATTTGTATGTCTGTCTTTTGTTGTTTTCACCTTTTTCTTGTTTTTACAGGTAAATGCCTTTTAGTTGTTTTTCTTGTATTCAATGTGTCTCATTACAGCTGCTTTGTAACAATGAACATTTTAAAAAGCGCTATATAAATAAAGTTGAGTTGAGTGAGTTATTTTAGTTTATAAAATATTGACCTAAAAATAATAGGAAAAGCTTCACATTAGGAAAGTTTGAAACGCTGCCTCGAAAATAAACTGAAATAAAATTAAAGCACTAAAATGATCATAATAAAGAAAAACTCAAATAACATTATAATAGAAATTAAACAATATTATAACAAACTTTTTTTTAGAAATCAATTATAAAATTACGAAAAAATATACAAAAACTGCAAAAAATGATGATATAAAAAATAAAAGCTCATTTTAAATATTAATATAATCAAATAAAACTCTAATCAAAACTATAATAACTCTGGCTAAAACTTTCCTAGATCAGGTTTAACACAACCTTGGGTATCAGATATTCATAAACACAACACTATTCACCAAATCATCTGTCTGTGTGTGTAGTGAGAAACAGGGTGTACTTTAGGACCCAGGAGAAGGCGGCGTGACATCTGCGCTCTGCACACCAGATGCACTGTCAGCCACGCATGCGCGCTCTGACACATGCAGTCTCAGCCGCGCATGCGCACTCCAACAAATGCACTATTAGACACGTGTGTGAATTAAACGCACCTACGTATGGAAGCATATGTGGTGCAATATTCAAAATGGCAATGCAATATTCAAAATGGCAATGCAATATTCAAAATCAATGTTCAAAATGGCAATGCAATATTCAAAATCAATGTTCAAAATGGCAATGCAATATTCAAAATGGCAATGCAATATTCAAAATGGCAATGCAATATTCAAAATGGCAATGCAATATTCAAAATGGCAATGCAATATTCAAAATCAATATTCAAAATGGCAATGCAATATTCAAAATGGCAATGCAATATTCAAAATGGCAATGCAATATTCAAAATGGCAATGCAATATTCAAAATCAATATTCAAAATGGCAATGCAATATTCAAAATGGCAATGCAATATTCAAAATCAATATTCAAAATGGCAATGCAATATTCAAAATGGCAATGCAATATTCAAAATGGCAATGCAATATTCAAAATGGCAATGCAATATTCAAAATCAATATTCAAAATGGCAATGCAATATTCAAAATGGCAATGCAATATTCAAAATCAATATTCAAAATGGCAATGCAATATTCAAAATGGCAATGCAATATTCAAAATGGCAATGCAATATTCAAAATGGCAATGCAATATTCAAAATGGCAATGCAATATTCAAAATCAATATTCAAAATGGCAATGCAATATTCAAAATCAATATTCAAAATGGCAATGCAATATTCAAAATGGCAATGCAATATTCAAAATGGCAATGCAATATTCAAAATGGCAATGCAATATTCAAAATGGCAATGCAATATTCAAAATCAATATTCAAAATGGCAATGCAATATTCAAAATCAATATTCAAAATGGCAATGCATTTCTGTATTTAAATTTACATTTTCCATTACTCCACATGTGCAAAGTTTGGTGCAGATATTATTTACATTTGCCATTTCCAACAGCAGTCTTAATGTGTAATGTGCATACTTTTTAACGCTTTATAAGTAGCAAAATTAAAATGAAAATACATTCCCGGATTGATTATATATGTTTAAGATAGTCAAGCAAAAATGTAGCAAAAAGAAAATTCTAATGTCATTTTCCCTTAATGCATTAACATTAACAGGTTGAAGATTTGGGATTGCATTTTCATTTACAACTTTTAAAATGCATTTCGAGCTGACCACGCCCCCCAAAAACAGTCAATATCTTAACATAATCATTCAGAAACAAAGACAACAAATACTGAACGTGTTTATGATGAAAACGTGTATGTGCGAGCGATTTAACGCTTTAATTATCTCTGCAGTCGAACGTGTTTTCAACACCTCAAAACAACACACCTAACTAGCAAATAGCGATGCTGGCTCCGCCTTCACGCAATGACGCTGTACGGGGAGGGGGCGTGGTCAGCTCGAAATGCATTTTCAAGTCCACATTGAATTTTGCACCACTCAACGCGCTGTGTAAATGAAAATGCAATCCCAAATCTTCAACCTGTTAATGTTAATGCATTAAGGGAAAATGACATTAGAATTTTCTTTTTGCTACATTTTTGCTTGACTATCTTAAACATATATAATCAATCCGGGAATGTATTTTCATTTTAATTTTGCTACTTATAAAGCGTTAAAAAGTATGCACATTACACATTAAGACTGCTGTTGGAAATGGCAAATGTAAATAATATCTGCACCAAACTTTGCACATGTGGAGTAATGGAAAATGTAAATTTAAATACAGAAATGCATTGCCATTTTGAATATTGCATTGCCATTTTGAATATTGCATTGCCATTTTGAATATTGCACCACATATGCTTCCATACCTACAGGCCAATTGTAAGTATATTTATTCAATATTAAATTTATTTATTCTCATACAATATTAAGTCGAAGTGAAAGTGTTGTTTTAACTATATTCAATTCGAACAAGATTAAATCGAACTAAAAGAAATATTTGACAAATGTAATCGAAAACGTTCTTTAACATTATCAGACGAATGTTGTAAGTATATTGATTTCATTCATACAGATAGATGTAAAAGTATTGTTTTAATATATAAGATAATGTTTTCGAAACCTAACTTAATCCTTATAATCAATGATACCAGATGTATCGCATCTATGATACTTGGGTAATGATACCTGTTCTTCATACAGTAATTTATTGAAGAACTAACGTTATCTAAATTAATTTTGTAGCGTTGCTTGAAAACACACAGGAAAGTTTGTAGGTGACCTGCACTATATAGTTATTTTTTAGACAATGTTTTACTCAACATTATTTAATATGACGTTGAAATCTATCAAATATAGGGATGTAACGATTCACTCAGATCACGATGCGATTTATTCAAGATTTATTTTTACAAAATTAACAACTTCACTTGTATTATTTCTAAAATGCTTCACGATTCTTTGTATAATACATTATGGTTTATTTCAAACAACAAAACTAAACCGCAATTTTAAAACAAATTAATATTAGAACAATTATTTTTATATAACCAAACTAATACTGTCTGGGCCTTTCTTGGATATTTAGGCATTTTTACGAAATATCAGCAAGTCCACGTTTAGTTTTGCAGTGAACATGGAGGCTCCTGCTGTTTAAAAATGTATTTCCATTCAGTTCACACCTCAACCGATTTGAATCGTCACACATTATAATCGATTTTCAATCGGCTCACAGTGAATCGTTGGATCCCAATAAAATAACGAAACAAAAATAAAAGAATATTATACACATCACAATGATTTTCATTTCTGTCTCAATTTTTGCTTACAGATGCATCAGTCAATAGTCCTAGCAGGTGTAAAGCACCTGAAGTGCACTTCTCGTTACACATTGTTTCATTGCCCTTTGAACATGGATATGGAAGCCTCAATTTTGCAAAAACAGACGTGACCCGTCCAGCTCTTTATATATATATAGTATGTCTACATAATAAAACTTTATCATTAAACCATTGATTAACAAGCACCTGTTTATTGTAGAATGAGACATTTATGTATATATGTGTGTTTGTTTATAATTTTAGGCCGGAAGAATACGTGTACAAGAAAAGGTTTTATTTAGTAATGTATTTTCATTATTAGTGTAGATGTTCATTAATGTATTTCAGCTATAATTATAATAAATACCAGGCCTAGAACCGAACCACCAGTATTCACGGTACTCTTAAAAATCAGTAACCTTAACATTTTATTAATAGAATCTTACAGTTCACCTCGTGAAATACGTTAGAACGTGCATGTGACGAGTGCGCATGCGCGGCTGAGAGTGCACGTGTCTGACAGTGCGTCTCGTCTGCAGACAGATGCTATTGCTCAGAACAGCGCTCGTAGCAAAAGAAACAAAACTCATCGTATCACACCATTTAATGGAAAATTTATAGAAATAATGGGTCTGTTTAAAGAAATATTAAGTTAAAGTGTGTCAGCACATTTTGGGATTAAAGTCCTAATAAATGAAGCACTGTCACCACAAACACACAGTAGCAGACGTGAATAAATAGTTGCATCTCACGCGACTGAAAGTGATGTCATGAGCTGCTGAAGGCTAAACACACGCGCACAAATACACACTTTAGTTTGTTGAAAGAGTGGTTATTCTCTGTAGAACATAAAAAAATACACTTAGTAGGAATGAATCAAATTAAATATATAGATAATAAACTGCATAAACGTGACACAGTCTGAGGCTTCAATAGGATGGGGAAAATCTAATTATTTATATTCTTAACACAGGAAAAAGAGTATATTTGATAAAGGCATTCATAATGTCAGACTTTGCATGTTTTGTTATCGATGGCATCCCATCGAACACAAGTATCCGACCAGTTGTGCCACAATCTTCTTGGTTAAGAAGAGTTACTATGATTACCATGCTGGTCTTAAGAGGGGAACTATAAGTTTAAAGTGATAGTTTACACAAAAAAGAAAATTGTGTAATTTGCTCGCTGTCTGACTCTGAACAACAGCCGTGCCAGTGCCCTTTGACTTGCTTTTTTGTGTAATTTCCGCACAACAGAAGTGAATGGGTACCACCATTGTCGAGTTATCAACGTTCATTCAAATATCTTATTTTGTGATCTAATGAAAAAAATCACAATTATGACATGAGGGGTGAGTAAATGACAGAATGTTCATTTTTGGGTGAACTATAACTTTAAGAGAGAACCGGATTAACAAAGTCACATCTACTCACATGACAACACACGCACAGGCAACACATCACAAGACAAGAGACTGCTGCTACATCATCATCATCTTCACACACGATCTGCACAATCACAGTTAAAGCTGAACACACAGTCAACAACCCAAACAAAGACGATACTTTAATAACACACTCCATCATGTGATACAATAATATTCTGAAGGTATGATTACAGCATTGATTACAGCATTGGCTGCTTTCATTTAGTATCACTTGTTACAATTAATGTTCCAGAGCAGTTTTACAAAAGTTTACAAATCCCCCAATACACAACCGAGCAACGTCATCAGTTCAAATATTTTTGAAACGAGTATGTTGTTTCTCACAAAAATGACACGTTACAAATAATACTTAGCCCATTCATAATTAAAGAAACAACGTTTTGCATCGAGAATGCGAAGATCACACTGTATAGTTGGATTGTATCAAACTTGTGTGTGTGTGATCACGAGATGTGCATGTGTCTCAGAGAGTGTGTGTGTACTTTTTAGTATGGATTAGCTTCTTCACATGACTATACATCGTAATCCCAGGAACCTACCAGCTCCAAATTTTCCGTGGCGAAAATAAGGCATGGGTTTACTATAGTAATCATTTTTAACCATGGTATTTGTAGTATTTCTGTGGAATAGCTCTGTTCACTTAAACCGGTTTAATGTGAACGCATGGTTAACTCACTCGATTCCGTCACTTAATAATGAAAACACAGCTCTTTTCAGCTTTAGTGCTTAACTAGAAAAAACTAATAAGATAGGGACATCTCGAAAATTATTAATTGAGGACAAAAAATTACCTAAAATAAATAAGCTAAGTGTACGTTTTCACGAGCCCTTTTGACAAAGAACTTCCCGTTACACATCAAGCAACTGCTAACTGAATGTGTTTGTACTTACAAAGATCACAAATTAAACAAACGTACAATTTTATTTGGATAAAAAAGCGCATCTACCCGTTCACCTGTATGTGTTTGGCGGGCAGTCTTGCCCTGTGCAACATGGCGGAATGATCGATGCGTCACAGCAACAGGCCCACGCGCTCTATGCGCCATCTGTGAGATCGGTTCACTCCTCCGCGGAAATTAAACTCCTTATAAACTACGAGGATTTTGAACACCTAACCTTGAAATAAAATGTAAAGGTGAAGCAAAGAAAAATAACGCTGTGACGTATTGTTCAGGCTGATGTTCAGGCTGTGACGTAGTGTTCACGTTGATCTTTCCTGTAGCTCAGTGGCAAAAGCATTGAGTTGAGGACGCAAGGTTGTGGGTTCGATCTCAGGGGATTGTACATACTTAGAAACAAAAATGTATAGGATAATGCAATGTAAGTTGCTTTGGATAAAAGCGTCTGCTAAATGTAAATGATCTTCCAGCTTGATACCTAAAATATTGAAAACATACCTGGATAGGCATCCGTTATCGTGCAGTTGGGCGCTGAGCGACCCGTGACTCGATTTACATCCGGAAGAGAAGAGATGCACACGATCCCTCGGTAAAATCGCCGGTGTGAGATACGACCTCACGCGACCAGCTGTGAAGTCGATCAGCGCATGCGTCGTCCGACACCTGTGTTCGTGCGGGGCCACGTGAAGCATTCTTTTATTTTATTCAAATACACGTCGATTTATAGGTTTAAACCTGCATTGCATTGAATACTGAAAAATCACCTCAGGTTAAAAGTTGGCTTTACATAGACTGATATATGTTATTAACATTTTATTTATTTATACAAAAATAAAACTTATAGTTTAAATGAACCATGGTTTTACAATATACTAACCACGTGGTATTTGTAAACGCACTGTGGTCTACCTTTAAAACCGTAGCAAAATGACGAAAGCTATCATAAATGCTAAAGACACTTTTAAAACCATGGTTAATTTAAATGGATTGTATTGCTTTAAAAGTTAAATATTTGTTTAAAGGTAAGACATGTTGATCTTCGTGGAGAATTGGTTTTATGGTTAATGAAATGGGAGATTAGAGGAGGAAAAATGTTTGAGATGTGATGTGGTCACGAGGAGATCCCTGCAGTCACGCGCTCACGCGGTATTTAAACTCCTTGTCCAGAACAAATTTCTCTCTAAACGGGAATGACACACATCAACCAAAATCATTTGTACAATTTTGCGGTGTTTAGGCCCGTGCCCGCGGTGTTTTGTAGCTTCTGGAGTTGAATTTGAGTACACGCCTGTCACATTTTAAAGATGGTTTCGGTGTTCTGTGAAGCTTTGAAGTTTTTGGAGATATTTTTTAAGTCACTTTATTTTTAAATTATTTATATTTTCCAAGAAGATGTGGAGATTTTATGCCGTTTTTCTTCTAGGTTGTGCGCTCGGGCACGTGCGCGCTCAATTCCCACGCGTGTGCGTGACTCCGGAGGGACTCAGGAGCGCGCAGTGCTGCCCTTCCCCGTCAGGTCTGGAAAATGAACCGTGTGGCGCGAATTCCGGGCGCGGGCAGTGCGTGGACGTGAGCGCGGACGCGCGTGCGCACGGGCCGCAGTACCCGTACGACGGACTTGACGACCGCGAGCGCTGGCCTCTGCGCTTCTTCACGCGCGCGTGTCGGTGTAACGGGAACTTCAGCGGGTTTGACTGCGGCCGCTGCAGACACGGATTTACCGGAGACGCGTGCGAGCAGCGCGTTCCCGTGGGTCAGACAACACTTCACTTTAAAACCAGCTATGTCGTTTTGGAAAGACCACATGTGACCTCGCCACCTGATCAACCAGTTTCACCTGCAAAATCTATCGTGTGAGGTGGTCTGAGATGGTCTGAGGTGGTCTTTCCATCAGGACAATGTCTGTTTTTCTTTTTATCAATGTTGCGTTTACCCTTTGGTGTCTCACCATCACATTAATTAAACCTGTTATTATCAATAAAACTTCAGTCAGGAGGAACGTGATGCAGCTGAGCTCGGAGGAGAAACGCGCCTTCGTGAACGCGCTGGACCAGGCCAAGCGCACTCCACACCCGGACCTGGTGATCGCGGCGCGCCGTTACGCGGAGATCTTCGGGCCGGACGGGAACTCGGTACAGTTCGAGAACATCACCATCTATAATCTGTTCGTGTGGACGCATTATTACTCCGTGAGCAGGACGTTCCTCGGAACCGGACAGGACAGTTTCGGCGGGGTGGACTTCAGTCACGAGGGGCCCGGGTTCGTCACGTGGCACCGGTACCATTTACTGCAGCTGGAGCGAGACATGCAGGTGCGCGAAAGTAGTCATCATCAAACGCTATTGCGCATGCGCACGAGATGAGTAGAAAGTTATTTTCACGTCAATTGTTTATTAAAATATGTGTGATTTGATTCATAAAGTGAATGATTTTTCCTTTGCAAACGTAATTTACTCGATGTAAAAAATGTGTTTTAATATAAAAGGTCCCATAAGATAGTTTAATGATTTTATAAATAGCCTATTTGTATAAACGGCTTGTATTAAATGATTTTTACACATGAACATGGAGAGCAATGGAAAAAAATACACATCTGTCCCACTTCAAATCATGTTAAGTGTGTAACGAGCCCGGATCATCTGTAAAATCTCTCACAAAAGACCGTCTGTCTCCGAAGCGCAAGCATCGCATCTCAAGTGGCCAATTTCTGTGGAAATATAATTCATCTGTGCAATTATTGTTAACGTTATGTTCATTTTCTGTATGTGTCTTTCAGGACATGTTGGGAGACGCGAGCTTCGCTCTGCCCTACTGGAACTTTGCGATCGGAGGCAGCAAGTGTGACATCTGTACAGATGATCTGCTGGGAGCTCGCAGCTCCTTCGACATGAACTCCATCAGCTCCAACTCCATCTTCTCCCAGTGGAGAGTCATATGTGAGAGCGTGGAGGAGTATAACACGCTCGGAACCATCTGCAACAGTAAGATCTTTCATCTCTGATCGGCACGGTCTTCATTGCAACACAAAAGAAGATATTTTGAGAAATGTCTCAGCTTTGTGGTTATACGATGAAAGGCAATGGGGTTCAGTGTTGTTTGGTTATCGACGTTCTTCGAAATATCTTCGTTTGCGTTCTGAACAAGCATGAAACTCCGAGGTTTTAGTAAATTTCTATTTTGGATGGACATTTCTTTTTTCTATTCTCTGTGTGAGGTTCGGAGAGTAGTCCCATCAGAAGAAACCCTGCGGGTAATGTTGCTCGTCCGATGGTGCAGCGTCTGCCGGAGCCACAGGATGTGGCGGCTTGTTTGGAGGTCAACACGTTTGACACGCCGCCCTTCTACTCGACGTCCTCTGACAGTTTCAGAAACACCATTGAAGGTCACACACACATTGTAAAAAAAATTGTTATTTATGTATTTTTGAAATACGGTCATAAAACCATAAAATCCAGAAAAATACTGCAAATTTACAAGAAACCGGGTAAAATGTAATTTTACAGTTTATTTACATTTTATATTTACATTTAGTCATTTAGCAGAAGCTTTTATCCAAAGCGACTTACAGGTGGTGTAAGCAATAGAAGCAATTGGGACAGCATAAGTACAACAAAAGCATAAGTGCAATCAAAAAAGAAGACTGGTCTCATATAACCTAACACAGTATATAGAACCATTCATTCATTCATTCATTTTTTTTTTAAGAGTAGAGAAGAAAATAGAGTCAGAACAGATCAGTCAGATGTTGGCGGAAGAGATGTGTTTTCAGACGTTTCTTAAAGATGGCTACAGAATCTGCAGATCTTGTAGCAGCAGGTAGATCATTCCACATAGGTGGAACAGATCTGGAGAAGGTGCGCGAGAGATTTTCTTGCTCTCCAGCTGCGCTCCAACTTCCAAAAAGAATCCGTTTTTATACAAGCTTTCTTTTTTACAGTTTCTTTTTTAAATACGGTCATAAAAACATAAAATAGAGAAAAAGACTGCAAATTTACAAGATAAACAGGGAAATTGTAGTTTCACAGTTGCTCTCCAGCCGCGCCCCAACAATTGCCAGAAAATTTCAGATTTTTAAACAAATTTTTGTACAGTGCATTTCTGAAAAACTATAAAATTACAGAAAAAACAGGGACTATTTAACGTATTTCCTTATATGCTATAATTTTACAGGGATTTTTTTACTGTGTATTCCTGTTTTTCCAGTTTACAGAACATTTCCGTTTTTTTACAGATTTAGTTTTTACAGTGAAAAAGCGTGATTGTGAATCAGGTGAATATCACGCGTGTTTTGTGTTTGCAGGTTACAGCGCCCCTCAGGGGAATTATGATCCAGTGGTGCGTAGTCTACATAACCTTGCCCACCTGTTTCTAAACGGGACGGGCGGACAGACACACCTGTCCCCCAATGACCCTATCTTTGTCCTGCTTCACACCTTCACCGATGCCATCTTTGATGAATGGCTGCGCAGACACAGTCCAGGTAAATCTGACTCTGTCTGAAATTTGACGAAATGTTGATGTAGGAACGCATTTGTGTGCCTTATCCAGATTCCTCCGTCTATCCGCTGGAAAATGCCCCCATCGGTCATAACAGAGAGTTCAATATGGTTGCCTTCTGGCCACCAGTAACAAACGCAGAGATGTTCGCCACAGCGTCTGAAAACCTCGGCTACTCCTATGAGGTGGAGTGGCCAGGTGAGCATCATCTACATCTTATTTAGAGTTGGTATTTGGTTTGTGCTTTGTGTGATTGTTTATTTCATCGCAGCTCGTGCTCTCACTCTGACCGAGATCATCACCGTCGGTGTGGTCGCCGCTCTCATCGCCGTGGCGGTTATTTTCGCCGCCACCACGTGTGCGGTCCGCTCGCGCTCTGACAGGAGGGAAGGCCGACAGCCGTTGCTGGGAGACCATTATCAACGCTACGATGATAAAACACAGTCTGTAGTGTAAATGTGTTGTGTCATGTGTTTTTATTTACTTGACAACACTTATTATGCTGTAGGCTACTATTATAGGAAGAATATTTTATTTTATCAGACCTGTCTCTGTGAAAGTTGTCTGTCCGTCATTTCGTTTGAGTTTTACATTGCAAACATGTCAATATTTAAGTATAAAAAAAGATGGCAAACAACTAATAAAATGTGTGTAATGTGTTTCATTGGCTGCTAAAGAGCACATCGTCTTATTTTAAATTGTATGTGTATTCCGTGTTTTCCAAAATAATATTAACATAGCAATCGTCATTAGAGTGTGCTCCAACACATTAATTCACGTTTAGAAAACATTTAACAAACATTTAACACTCACTTTTGCAAGAATTAGCGATTTTTATGACATCATCCCGCGCTTCAGCATCTCATTAAATCGCAGTCTTTGGAGTACACTTAATGGTTAAGTATTGACTGTTTTTTAAAGGGAGAGAAGTCACGCAATATGCACTATTTATTGTTTTAGAGGAAGTGAGCTTCAGTGGATCAGATGTTAAAAACGAAGCACAAATGTGAAATGTGTGTGATATACCGGCAGAGGGAGCCAGTACTTCACAGCTCGTCACAGGTGAACGTGTTGTACCACAGTAAAGGAAGTAATCCTGTGGTAACAGGTGGACAGAACTCACATTACAGCACAGAGAGACAGAATCGAGTCGCGAGGACGCTGTTTCACCACCACTGTGTGTTTTTTAATGTCTTATGGTGAGGAAAGAGACACGAGGTGAAACAAGAGAGTGTGCGCATGCGCGAGATTGAGGGCGGGAGTCACCTGTATGTGCGCGCGCACCGTCAGTCAGTCGCAGAGAGGACAGAACGGGAATATTTTTGTGAATTAACATTCAACAGCTCCGTATGAGGAACTCACGGACTGATGTCTCGGGTGTACGGCGTCCGCTCGAGAGTTTTAAGGCGGTGATCACCTGTGGATCTGCACTTATTTATTATCGATGACGATGAACGAGCTGCCGGACCTCAGAGACCTCGAGCATAAACTGGGCCGTAAAGTTCCGGAGAGTCTGATGCGATCATTTACCGGCGGATCTGAGATCAGATCTACAGACGCTCGCGATCTCCACACGCTCAACGGTAAAATCATCTTCCTCAGACAACAGATGGTGAGTTTCTCTCAATAAACTTCTTTGCCTTCGTGTTAAAAGTATATTGCAGTGTTTTCATTCATTAATACTTAAGAAGACTGGAGTGTACATTCATCAAGAGTTGTAATTATTACACTACATTACTACACTATTTGTATGTGATGCGATTTACCGCAGTATTCGTTATTATACTAATGAGAATACCGTCCGTGAGACGGTTTTATTTGATTGTGTGCTCATTGACGGACTCCACACGTCATCAAACACGCGCTTACTGTGTATCCACGTTTAATACATTCTCAGTTTAACACGCTGTCACGATCAACAAAATTTAGCAAACAAACATTTTAGAAAATTAAAGACAGTCAAAAGATAACAGTAAACTTCATACAGGTTGTAGGTCATTCATAATGTGCGTGCGCGTGCGTTTATATTTATTTATTTTTATTCATGCATTTGGCAGAAGCTTTTATCCAAAGCGACTTGCATTGTATTATCCTATACATGTGCAATCCCCTGGGATCGAACCCACAACCTTGCGTTGTTAACGCTATGCTCATACCACTGAGCTACAGGAAAGGCGTGTGTTTGTGTGTGGGTGGGTGATTGCTTGTGTGTGTTTGCGTGCGTGCGTGCGTGCGTGCGTGGGTTTGTGTGTGTGTGTGTGTGTGTGTGTGTGTGCTTGATTTAGTGCATGTGTGTGCGTATGTTCTTGAGCTTTGATGATGGTCGGTCAGTTGGGTGTTAATGGCACACACAGAGTGATTAACAGCACTAGCAGATGGTCAAAGCTACACAACATTAAACACACTGCGAGATCTGCTAACCAACAACGCACTAAACAACTAAAAAAAAATACAACAATAGTCCTGTGGCTTTTACCACAGTTAACCGGTGTTATAGGATTAAACACGCTACTGATTCTGTCCTCATGACTTCATCTGAACCTGCCTGCTCCCACGGGAACTATTTTACAAAACCGCTCATTTGTATAAATGCTTGCCATGTCAATTATACAAAAATGTGTAATTATGAGAAATCAAGAATGAAGACAAGTCTAAGTTGTGGTGAGATTGTGTCGATAAGAAGAAAAAAGATTTAGGACATTATGACTCATTTTAAATGAGTGACACCCAAATAAATCATGCTTATTAGTTTCAAAGTCATAATACTAAGACACTATATTTAAGCAGTTTCACAGTGAAATGTTCGTCTTTAAGCTGATTTTTGTAGACGACTTTCATTGTCCCGTTTCAAAGGGTCACAGATAAACACAACCTTTGATGAGAGTCGGCTCATTCACAAGAAATTACCGTTTTAATAACACGCGCCAAATTACTTCATTTTACTAAAAGTTTGGTCGTTGCTATCTTCGTAAGAATGTGAACAAGCACTTCTTGAAGTGCTGTTTCAGCTGATATTTTCAAGTTGGAGGTCACCACAAAGAGAGAGAGAGAGAGAGATTGTTTTATTAATTGAGATTTTATATCAATCCGTGTGAAGCAGTGGGTTACATTGTATTTTATAACGGCTTAGAACTCTGCTCAATTAATCAGAATCAAGGACCAGAACTGACTGTTTCATAATTTTATTTTTGTATAGGTAGAGGTTGTTAAAGATGGGGTATCATGCTATGTCATGCATTCTGACTTCTAAACACTGAAGGGCTCTAGACTACGACTAAAATGCTCACAAATGCAATGGTTTTTTATAATGTGCGAGGTAAAATGACACAAGGGTCCCAATGGTGCTAGTGCCAATAAAAATGTTTGCCCAGCCAAAGATTTATTTTAAAGCGGCTGCGCAACAGTGTTTCATGCATTCTGAGATCGTTACAATGTTAAATGTGTTGTCTTCTCATGCTTGACATGGTCAACTTGTCAAAAAACGAACGAGTCCGACGTATGACGTAATATTTTTAGGTTTCGGAAACTTTATTTCGAACATGAAAATCTGTTTCGTAACAACTTTTCTTAGTCCCTTATCGGACAATTCTCCCGGAGAAGCTAAAGTTTATACTCAAGCTTCGGACCTTCGGTTTTCATTTATACTTCTTTGTTGTTGCTCGCTTCGACAGGCAATGACCCCTAGGCGTCAGTGTCCACGCACATGTTGCTTGTATAACCAAGACAAGACACAAAGAAGAAACAACTAGTTTTAGAAGCATTAGCTGTGATGGCGGCAAGTAAACAGTCACTTTTTTTGCAGATTTGAGATGTTTAATACTGAAGCACAAATATTTTACTTGCACTAATCATTCGGAAATGCGTTTGAGTAAACTCGACTCTAACGGAGTTTTTATTTTGACCTGAGGGAGGGGTTCAAACAGACCAATCCCAGCGTGTGCAGCTCACGTTTTTCTGGAAATAATCGCTCAGCTTGATCTCTCTTTTATAAATGCATACAAATTAAATACTCTTTGAAGATACGACCGACATATGCAATACTGTAGTATAGGCACTCAAGATTCATGTGAGATTGGCAGAAACCGGGTGTGTAAGCCCATCTTTAAAGAGAGAGATTTTCGTGCGTCTATTTATGTGAAAATATGTTTTGGTTTTTGCTGTAGGAATGTAACGACTCTTAATGCTGACGGAAGTATTTGAATCTTGTTTTTTTATATACCTTTTTTTATACCTAAATAAGGTGGTTAACAAAGCCTATTAGGGCTGAAACGATTAGTCAACATTTTCAACAACGTCGACAATAAAAAATTGTCGGCAAATATTCTTGCTGTCGAGTAGTTGTTTGATCACATGACTTAATTTATGACATGTCTATATTGTTATCTGTTCATAACCTCCTGTACACTAATGTTCACAGTATATAGCCTTCTGTATATATTGTTCATAGTACATACCGATTGTCATATTTTCATAGTACATGCCCATCGTAAAGTATTTTCCTAATATTGTATTCTGTATTTATTCACACTGTATATCTGCACTTGCTAATTGCACTTCTGGTTAGACCTAAACTACATTTCGTTACACTGTACTTGTATATGTGTAATGACAATAAAGTTGAATCTAATCTAATCTTAATTTAAAGGCCTGCAATATCACAATTTAACCGCTACGGCACTGTAGCGCTAGACTGTAATGCAGCATTCACGAATGCTCTCGCAGTAGAAGGACACGCAGCGAGAATTATGTCGCAGTACAAACAAATGCGAACAAGTAAAGTGTGGGAAAGATTTACCAAATGGAAAACAAAAAATGTGGTTGTGTGCAATGCATGCAAGGCGGAACTTGCCTTCCACGGCAGCACAACCTGCATGCTGGAGCATTTAAAAAGGAAACATCCCGGAGCAGGAGAGAGGTGACTGTTCTCCATCTAGACTAGAGCAGTGGTCACCAACCCTGCTCCTGGAGATCTACCGTCCTGCAGACTGTAGCTCGAACCCTGCTTAAGAACACCTGTCTCTAATTATTAAGCAAACCTGAACGCCTTGATTAAATTTTTCAGGTGTGTTTGATTGAGGTTGGAGCTAAAATCTTCCGGACGGTAGATCTCAAGGAGCAGGGTTGGTGACCACTGATCTAGAGCTAGCTAACTAATTTAGCGGTAAATCTTTTTATGAGAGAATGTTATAATAATAGTAATGATAATAACAACAATAATAATATAATTACAGTAATGGTTATATTTCTTTTGCAAAGTATAAAGCTTTGATCGAGCTTAGGAGTCAAGCCTGTTTTGATTATTTTAACACTATTAGGTATTACATGAGAGGAAAATGGTAATAAGAGAGGGACGTTAAGTGATATGAGTCTTATATCTTGCCTTTATTTTTCAAATATTTTCTTCTGTTGCTCTTTTTCATTAACACTTTCACCGCAATTGACGAGTTATCTCGTCATTTAAAAATATATACTATTCCCTGCCAAAGACGAGTTATTACGGCAATCAGTGTTTATACTGTTATACAGCAGGTGGCACTGTTATACACCTTTGGGAAAAAGTACAAAATCCCAGAACCTAGAACGTATATTTCTTAACGATTTTGAATGATTGTTCTGAGTGTAATCTGGGTGGAATCTTTATCAAAAAACCTTAATCATCTCGGCTTTTTTGATCAAAGTGATGCATTTTTGAAGATACCAACCCACATCTACGGAGTGATAAAAAAAGAACAAATGAAGATAGAAGAATACGGTTTCCTTTGTTTAAAAGAAGAGACTCTGTTCTTTCATTGGACATATTGTTTGTCCATATATCCTTTACAGAAAATCTACTGTGAGCCATTAAAGTTTGGTGAAAATGTTAATTAACGCTGGTGTAGGTTGGCAACTTTTTTAAAAAAGGCTGGCGGGGAAGGAGTTAAACTTTAGACTCTAGACTAACTTTTTGTACGTGTTGTACTGGTGCGGCCAACTTTTTTTCTTAGTTGTACCAGCACAAAAGTAAGGTACACCCAAATTTTCAGCAGCATCGCATTTAACTGGTTTTACCACTTCACATTTTTGTTTAAATGTCCATATAGGCAAAATTTACTTGTAAACGATTAACTAACAATCTGGTCAACACAAAGCTCTTTATTTGAAGCACAAATCTAGAAGAAAGGTAAATTACTGAAAAAGGGTTGGTGATTAAAGTACTTCACTGAACTGTGTGTGTAAGTTTCAGAGGCCACTATGGCGATGTAGGAAATTGCAACCTACAGCTCCGCCACCCCCCTCTCCCTCCCATTGGAGAAGCTACGGTTGCCGTCACAGGACAAAAGGGTTCCGTAAATGATAGCGGCCATTATCGGTGATGTTGATAATTGCAATCTAATTCTCACAAGCGCACAACAGACCGAAGCTACAGACACAGGACAGAGATGTCGTCGTCTTAGACAGCAGAGAGTAACCTTTGCAAGTCAAGTGACAAGGTTTATTTACAAAGAAAAATAAATAAATTAAATGTACTTAATTCATAATTTACTCTAATCGTTATAGTGAATATTATTGTTACTTGTTTAGCATTGTGTCAGTGATTTATTTGCTTATTTTGCATAGCATTTTTTGGCACGGTAACTTTGTTTTTAACTTACAGCCTATTGAAACGGCTTGCTAATGCTAAAGGCGTGTAATCTAACCGCGAAAGTCTTAGCAGACGTTTTTCTCATCATCACGGAGTCAATCAAAGGACTTAACACAGGTAATAAGAGGGAGAGGAAGAGGGCGGAGAGGAAGGGGTGTTGGAGATGCAGAGGAGCTAACGTACCCGGGAGGACCGCACAAGAGAGGATGTGGAAGCTAAGCAGTATTATAATATAACTTACACCCGATTTATGCAAATTATGATTGTAAACATGATTTCTGACTTGATTTGCACACGGCCATGCAACAAGGACTTATGATACAATTACAAAGTGCTAAAATGTACAAGGAAAAACGCTACTTCACTTGATGATCAGCTCATCTATTAGCTAAAGCTATCAAACAAACAGTTCTATTGCGGCGTATTTTACATAAAAACTATACCAAACGACACGTCACGCTGAACCATTGCACATGATGGAATGTCTTTATTACTCTCTTTCACAAGCTTAGAAAACATAAGCACTTACGTTGATTGATGTACTCATGAAAATCGTGCAAAGACACCTCGGACAGTGCATATGATGGTGATGATGTTGGCGATGGTGACGGTCAATAGAAAGTTTCTCCCCATGCTCACCCTGCAGCCATGATCCATAACCTCCAAGGTGAACACGCCAATGTTTATTAAGGTTTTCTGCCATTTTTTTGCCTCGACTTGGCCTTGCTGCATCGTATTTTCTCTTTTTTGACGACACATATTGACGCTCTGTCGGCTCTTGTGCAAAGTATGTGTGGTCCGTCATGTTCTTCCTCTTCTTCTGCTAATCCTTCTATGTAGTGGCTTTGCAAGCTGCCTCCAAAACACAGCCGAAGAAGAAGAACATAGTCTTGTGCATCCTTCGTTTTACGAAACCTCTCAGTTTGTCCGTGTAGTGCTACTATAGAAACATGGCTGTGCAATTTGATAAATAACATGTAAGGGTGTGCCCGCCGTGTATATACATAAAATGGCTCATTGTAAGGTAATATAAACATTCCGGTTCATTTTGCAGCGTATTTCTTCATCACTCACAACATAGTTTTGTATTATATATTACATTTTGGTAAATAAGTCCTTCAAAATGCTACACACTGTACCTTTAAACTTAAAAGATCTCAAGATAAATGGACCAGAGCTTGACGGCTCCGTGTCAGAGCATTGCTTATGATTTTCGGGCGGATCAGGCCTTAAATTAACATTATTCACAGAAAAGTTGTCAATCGTTCTTTTCATCTTCACTAATCATCCACTCTGTTTAACTGACGGCTGCTCACATCTCTGTCTGACTGCAGCACACACATTTTCAAACGTACACACCAGAGGTTGCTGTACACATTTTTATTGTGCATCATTTTGACTGACAGACTCGTAAAAAATCTGTCATAATCTATTATTACCCGTCACTATGGTGCAATGTGGTGTTAGGTGGTAATTAGTATGTTCGTGACGTCATCACGCTGTACTTGCGCCTCGGAACTTGTTGTATTTTAATACAACTGAATGCCCAATAAAGCCAATGTTATTTTTATTCATTTATTTATTAAATCTTTTAATGTTTATGTTCTTATGTGATTAGATCTGAGAAAACCCAACACATGGTGCAAATTTATACCGTGTTCAAGCCCTTTACAAATAACAAATTTTATTTTGCACATATCTTGTGAATGTAACTAAAGTTATGACTGAGGTCGACTGAAGTGCTATGATGTTCAGGAACGAAATTTGGAGAAAAATGTGTTTAAAGTAATGAAAATAAAATCACAACAGTCCAGTATCACAAGTAAAAGTCACTTTACAGTGGTAAGAGACTTGCGCTCATAACAATTTAACAAAAAAAAACATTCCCTCCTTGAAGTCTATAAAAATACTGTACAAACCGTTTGAATAAAACAAAAGTAATACATTAAACGTCATTGCAGATTTAAATCTCACAAATAGTGTTTCAATCATTTTCAATCAAGTTTGAGAAAGTTGTCGGAGTATTGGTGGTGTCGTTAATATCGAGAGACAGGGGCGGCTGATATTAGCTTTTTGCTTCTGCCGATTGTATTTAGGCTTCAAAATCCATTAAGATTATTTGGATAAACAAAACGTGTGAACATCATAAACCTTTGTTTATCACAGCTAGGGATGCACCGATATCACTTTTTCCTTTCCGATCCGATTCCTGAATACTGCGTATCCGCCGATACCGATTCTGATCCGATACTAGCACTGCTTTTCATGATCAAAGTAGACTTGCATATTTTAACTTTAATTGCCAGAGGTGGATAGTTAAGCATGTTTACTTTCAAGTATATTTTAAGATATCTGTACTTTATCAGAGAACTTTGGACAAAAAATACTTCCCTACAGTATGAAGCACATCATACTTATTCCACTACAGTCCATAAATAAATGTTTTTTTTTTTTTACTTTAAATCCATGAGTACATTAAAATCTGCCATTTTCCTTTACTTAAGTTTTTTTACTTAAAAGTATTATTTTTTAAATGTAATTAAGTGCTGTATTAAACTTAAAAATACATACAAAACAAAAATGTGGTCTCATAAAGCACAGATACTTACAAAATGTTTAACAAATAAATCTCTGTTTATTACACAAAGCTATCACAATATAAAAGTCTCCAAACTCGCTCATGCACATCCTGGACACAAAATGATGCGCTTAATACATTCGCTTCTACGTTATTTAAAGTCATGCGCATTGGACGCAGAATGATGCGCTTAATGCACCCGCTTCACTCACGAGCATCCCGGATAGTGATGATCCTGATGTCGCGGGGATCTTTGCTTCCCAAGTTCAAAACAGTTATAACACAAAGAGAAGAGATATGTTATGTGTTTAAATCATAGAACAGTGAATCAATCCTAAAGTTAAAAGTTATGTATGACATAACATAACATAGACCGCTTCCAGTGCTTGAATCTAATAACGTTACACTCAGCGAGTAAAGTCTCCGGCAAAATGCATTTTAAACAAAACCACAGTCTATTATCCAGTGATTATGAAGAATATTGAAAACTTTGGAACGAGTAACGTCCTGACTGTTCCCGGACACGCGCATGCTGGATTGAGATTGAAAGATTGCCGCACCAGCGGAGGTCAGAGTTTTATAATTATGCTATATTGGTTTATTCCTCGCATAAAGCAATCAAAATATATGACATCGAATACAGTGCATGACACAGTTTATGGTAATTTCCTGATAGTTAGTCCTTTACGAAGCTTTAGAGCGACATCCACGGGTATCGCAACGGATCGGACTGAAGAGAACCCGTCAGTCTGACACCTGATCCAGCAAAAAAGACCCGGATCGGCCCCAATTCCGATCCAGAGTATCAGATCCCTAATCACATCTCTTGTTTTTTGTGATTCTCCAAAAGTCTGTGGGAAAAATGCATAAGCTTTCAGTTGAGGGAACCAACGCCGCGCTAACTTCCGGGTTAGCCTACGAAAATACGCCATACCTACACCACATCAGACATTGTCAAATAATCAGTCTTGATTGGTCCATCTGAATTAAAGGGCTAGTTCTGCCAAAAATCGGAATTCTGTCATTTATTCTCTCTCCTGTGGTGTTAAATCTGTATGCAAGTCTTTCCTAAGTGAAACATAACATAAGATATTTTGAGAAATGTCTGTTCATACAGTGGAATTCATGGTGTTCAGTGCTGGATTATCAACATTGTTTTGTGTTCTGGAGAAGAAAGTCATGCAGGTCTGAGTAAATATTTTATTTTATTATCTGGACGGTTTGTCACAGAGCGAGAGAACATGATTGGCTCTCAGGTTTGTGGTTGGAGTCTTAAAGAGGCACACGCCGTTTCTCGGGTCATGAATGAAGACTGGAGGGCTATTTCCAGGACAACACACACATGTGGCCTAATAGGGGCAGTCGTGGCCTAATGGTTAGAGGGTTGGACTCGTGACCAGAAGGTTGCCGGTTCGATCCTCAGGTCTAGCGGGTAACGATTGAGGTGTCCTTGAGCAAGGCACCTAACCCCTACTTGCTCCCCGGGCGCTGCAGCGATAGCTGCCCACTGCTCTGGGTGTATGTGTGTTCACCACTTGCTGTGCGTGTGTTCACTACTCTCTGGATGGGTTAAAAGCAGAGATAAATTTCGGATATGGGTCACCATATCTGACAAAAACAGGTCACTTTCACTTTCACTTTTCACACAGTCGTAAGTACACACACACACACACTACTCCTTCACACACACTACACTTCGAGCTCAACATTCCCACACAAACCCATCACATGTTCATATTCAGTTTGGTCTAAAGCTTCCGACAAAAGTAATGCAAACTCAGAACATGAAAACAAACCCTGAACAGAGGCAAACTGTCGTTACCATGGGGATGAGTGTCAGTATTATGGAGTGTCTACTGGAGGAATAATTGATGATGTGCCAGTGACGGCTTCATGTTACCGGTGCCTGTTCCTCTTGTCTTGTTTGCACAACATCACGACTTGTGTTTTGCATGAACGTGTGAGGTGTGTTACGCAGATCATTTAGTCATTTGGCAGACGCTTTTATCCAAAGCGACTTACAGTGCACTTATTACAGGGACAATCCCCCTGGAGCAACATGGAGTAAAGTGTCTTGCTCAAGGACACACTGGTGGTGACTGCTGGGATAGAACCAGCGACCTTTTGATTTACAAGTTCAGTGGTTTAACCCACTAGACCACCATCTCCATGCAGATGCCATGCAAATGATTGAGCTGGTTTGGAAAACAAAACTAGCTTCTCTCGCCTTCTGGATTTGTGTCGTGTTGTATTTAATGTGTGAGTTCGGTTTTCTTTACTTTGTTTTATTCCTTTTGAGGATTTGATACTAAAAAAATTAAATATCTGGGTTCTGATTCACAAGCTTTGGGTTTATTTGGAATTACCTTTGCCTATTATATTCATAATATTTAAGGGGTCATATGACACAGCTAAAAGGAATATTATGGTATGTTTTAAAAGTAATGCAATGTGTATACATGGTATGTGAAAAAAAACAAGTTTTTGAACCCTAAATCGTGCATGTTTGTATCTCTTCTCTGAAACGCGAGGTGTGTTATGATTGGTCAGTTCACCAGTATGTAGTGATTGGTGGAATACTGCAAGCATGTGAGGGAAATGTTACACCTGTGACCATATTCGGAACATCAGGTTCCTCTTCAATTGTTCTTACAGGTACACCACCTTACTTGTGTATACATTTGGGCGTTCTTAGTCACATCAGACCACCAACTGATGTAGATTTGTGGGGGTGTGGTTACAGCAGGCATTTCCAGCAGGTCTGGGTGAGCATTCGCTTTTAGATAGAATTCATTTTTTGTTCCCACACTTACATATTTGCAATTTTACATGTTTACTACATGCATGGGCAACTTATTTTCAAGACACAGAAAAAACACGAATTCCTGCCATAGGTCTGCTGTGCCTTTAACAACTAGGATAACTTCAGATACCGCTATTGGTAAATTTCATAATAGTTTATAAAACTAGCTAGTTTTTAAAGCATTAAATGAATTTTACTGAACACGATTGAATCCATTTAACATTTTAAGAGACACACTGGTTATTATAAAAACATGACAATTTCAAAGGTGATTTTTGCTATCCAATATTTCTGTTATTAATAATATTCATTTCGCACATCCTTTCAAAGCTTTTATTTGGATTTACTGATGTAATTTCTAGTCATTCAGAGCAAAGGCTAGCGTAATATCATTTGGGTTTAAGCAAGTGCTTTTCTCATGGTGTGTCACTATTGAATATTTCATAAATGAAGAGATTACACACATTCAGTGTCTGAAATAGTCAGATTTTATGAGCTCTGGAGGAGGTTTTTGACTAGTTTACACCCTTGAAAGAGAGTATAGTGTGTGCGTGTGTTTATTTAGGACCGTGTGAATGTGTGTTTTGACCTGGAAATACCCCTCCTCTTAATTCATGACCCGAGAAACTGCGTCTGTCTCTTCAAATGTCCAGAATAAAACCTGCCATTGGTTTGTGTGACTGAACCCATGACCCGCGACGGATCTCATGTGCTAAGCCTGTTTTCTGCGAGGTCACATTCATTTCTACACGCTGACCGTAACCAGAACGCATTCTTTCACCTAACACAGAAAGGGCTGATTTTCAGGTTCTGGCAGAAGACTGTATGTTAGTTTGTTTATAATGAGATTATTTTGGAGAGACTCGACTTAATTCCAGTTAATGCGGGATTGTGTTTCCATTCCTCTCGTGCCACCTGTTACTCTGATCGTTTCTGTATAATTACAGAAGGAAATAAAGTGTGCCAGAATTAGAGTAAGTAAACATTCTTTGACAGCATTTGTGTCGTCATCACAAAAAAATGTATATAAATAACTAATTAAAAGTCTTTACGTTGTTGACCAATTAAAACCGCCCTTTTATTAGTGCTGTGCAATTTGACGAAAATATCTAATTGCGTTTTTTGGGGGGGACAGACATTGCGATTGCAATTTGATTTGAGATTTAATTTTCAAGCTTCAGCTCAATATTGTCAAATAAAGCACAGTATGGGTATAGGTACCCTGCTGAAATAAATCAATAAAAACCATTACAGAAATTCTAATTGTTAACATTAAAAGCATTATAACATTCCCTTTGTAGTTTGTTTTGGGCACTATTCAAATAGGGATTACTTTTGTTCTATTGGTTCTCAGATGCCAGATTACACCACATCAATAGAATTCAAATACAGTGTACACAATTTAAGTTTCCATTGATGCAAATACAACTCCCATTATAACCCTTAAATTCTTAAAGTTTTATTACTATTTTACTAGTACATAGGTTACACAGGCTGATTTACTTGTTTTTAAAATCCCAAATACTTAAAAAACAAGTAGAAAATGTGCTGAATGTTTCATTTCATCCAAGTGAAATTAGCAAAACCGCTAGATAGTGTGATATGGGCTGTGTGTGCGGTCTTCTCACTTGGAATATTCTATAGTATTTATTTGCCTTATTTGATCGATGTTACAATGCAGATGCCATAATCCCTCTCTCTCTCCCGCTTTCTGTTTGTTTGTATTTTTCTAATGACCGGCATTTACGCAGTTGTCGTACGGAGGTGCACTCACTCAATCTCAAGGCAGGCTTGGAACAGACGCGTTTCATATTTGTCACATCGCGTCCACATCGCGATTAGCAAATCGCATCGTCTCACATCGAGATTAGATTTTTGATTAATCGCTCAGCCCTACCTTTTATTATTTCTCAAATGCTGCACGTCTTTGTAAAATAAAAGTATCTTTGATGTCAAATAACAAAACTAAACTGTAATTTAAAATGAATTCATTTAAAATAATGAATAAATAAAACATCTCTTTAAAAAGACTTTGTCCGTGCTTGTCTTGAATTTTTGTATCATTGAAGAAATATCAGCATATCCATGTTTCCAAGTTTTATAGTAATCACAGCGCCCCAGCTGTTCAAAACATGTATTGCGAGTCAAATAACATCTCAACCGGCTTGAATCATCACCATATTCAAATCGGATTTCCAACCGGCTTGCGGAGAATCATAACATCCAAAACCATTTTGCGTGCCATGTGATACGTTTACAACATTTACCTTAAGTTTAAGTTTGTATTGTTTTTCTTCCAAACACAGGCTCACCTACGCGCCATTGACGTCAAACTGATGCAACAGCTGCTGTCCATCAACGAGGGAATCGAGTCCATTCGCTGGGTCATGGAGGAGAGAGGGGGTGCAGCCAGCCGGGAGAGCAGCTCAACGGGCAGCTTGTACAGCCTATCAGACAGCCAGGACTCCTCCCTGCACGGAAGCTGCAGCGACGGATTGGACGGTATTTCAGTGGGCAGTTATCTGGACACGCTGGGCGAAGATGACCAGGATCGTTCCTCGCCCTCAAACCTGCTGGATGGTTCCAACGGCAAAGCCGCTATCAAAGAGGAAATGTTTACGAAACCTCCTCTACAACCTCGTGTCGACACGGACGAGTACTACTGCTTTGCGTAACACGGAGCGTCGTCACCGAAAGAACGAAGGAAGTTCTCAATGGTTCATAGAGTTGTGATGTAGCTCATAAAAACCTTCTTGTGTTTTGCTTTGGATTACTGGACCTTTGAGAAGATGGAACGAGATTTTGAAAGAGAATCTCACAATTAGTCGTATTTTAACCGTGAGGAGGATTTCTGCCTCCCGCGACTAATTGCGTATAATCATGATCACGTTAATGTGTTATCGACAGGAACAAAACATCATTAAAAGAAATGAAGTAAAAAATGTTCTAAACTAACAGGATTGTTGCGATTATTAACCGCGCTAAAAATTGCGAGCGAAATAACCGTGATTATTATTCAACCATTATTGTGCTGCCTTATTTCCAATTTAGTTTTTTGGTCGTCTTAGTTTGGTTATAAGGAAGGAAGTATAAGTTTACATGTTTTATATTTCCGATGTTCATGGATCATGAGTGCTAATGTTTCATACGCTACGGTAAATTCTTCTCTTTCGTTTCTTTAATTTGATCGTGTGAACCTGCGCTGCACTGATGCAGTAGATAGTTTGGAAACGTGTGAGTTCTAAGATGATATACAGTTTATATTCTTGAACTTTTTTGCGTGTAAGTGCAATTTATGGTCCTGCCAAAGGCTCGTCGATATTGAGATTTAAAGGAGAATTTCGTCATAAATTGAACCTTTGATGTTTTCAGCCGTTCCGTTAGTAACTTTGTAAATGTAAATATATTTTCTCGCTAAAGCCGCAGCAGGTTTTAACTGCTGTTAGTACTTTGTGTTGTTTTTGAAATCAAATTTTGTTCTGGACTGTAGCGGTGCTGCTATTTTTACTCATTTGTTTTTGTGTGTTAAGGTGCAATCCGTAATATTTTGTCTCCCTCTCTGTTTGAATTGTAAAATTGCATAAAAACAATAGGTGTAATACTGCTTTCAATTCATGTTGTAAAAAATTGAAAAACGATTTTGCGTTTTTCTGAGCAAAAAATAAATATGATACAATTTTCCCCGGTTTACATACAACGCACACTAAAATGTAAAATAGTGTAACGATCTTGTCAGCCATATTTACAACAAAAATCAATTTATGACATATTGAAAGGCTTATGACTTTTACCCCGAATGCTAAACATTTGTTGTTTTTTAATTTGTCACTATCCAACGTTTTGTCTAAGAAAGTTTTACTTATTTAAAGCACAATTCAATCTAATATTCTCCCTTATTGTTTTATATATTTTAATATGTGCAAGTCAGAATAAGCATGTTGTTTGAATTCGTACAGAAATATTGGTGTACACTGTTATTTCAAGCAAATTCTGACATTTTATTCTACAAAAAGTAAGTCGAAACGATTGAGTAGAAATTTAACTTTCTATGGACATAAAATCAGTTTTGTATATTTCTTTGATGGCGACATCTAACGTCTTTGACATACTTATGTGTGCAAATGACATCAAACTATCATTACAGCTCCAAGTATGAATCGTGATTATAAGCGTACTTGTGCATCAGGATGACTAGATTTAAGTTTGTCGATGTACTTGTTTAATGACTGAGTTTTGTTTATTTTGAATAAAACCTCAAAGTTACGGATTGCAGCTTTGATTGATTGCTCCTAATTTATTTAATTAGGTCTTAATATATGTGTTGTTTCTTTCTTTAAGTGTGTCAACATCTTTCAAATGACCAAATGAACTAAAGGGAATTTGAATAAAAAGATGAACGATTTGCGTGCACTGTCTATTCTGCTGTTATGTGTCAATTAAGCCAATGAGATTTCACGGTGGGTGGAGCTTTCCACAGTCAGATCGGAATAAATATAACTAATAATATTCCGTACTGGACCAGGGAGACAGTAAATGTTTAAGTGACTTTAAAGGAGTAGTTTACTTTCAAAATCAATTGTCATGATAATCTCGTATTTATGTATGTTGTGAAGTCATGAACGCGCATCGCAGAACAGAGCAAGGCGAGCATTTGTGTTTATAAAGCATATACTTTTAATTTTTTTTAGAAAATAAGCGATGGTTTCTCTAGATAAGACCATTATTCATCGTCTGGTGTTGTTTAAAGCCCTTGAAGCAGCACTGAAACAGTCATTTTGACCATCAAGGGTTTGGAGTCCATTGAAGTCACTATATGGAGAAAAATCCCAGAATGTTTTCATCAAAAACCTTCATTTCTTTTTCACTAAAGAAACAAAACACATAAACATCTTGGATGACATGAGGGTGAGGAAATGATCATGAACATTTATTTTACAAGTGAACTACTCCTTTAACTTTCTGTACAGTGCTTATTCTTGGGTAGAATGTTGTGATTTGGATATATGTAACAAAACTGTTGTTTTTTCAGTGGTCAATTCAAAATGACACCTTTTACCTTTAAGGTTTTAGTGCCGCCTGTGTTGTGACTGATCTGTGTAATATTTGCTGTAAGTTCGGCAGATTTGTTGATTTACATTGACAGTCAGACGGAATGTTGATGGTCTGTGGATTATACATGCTCCGTCCTCCGCTTCCACCCGTGCCGTCTGCAGGCACACAGAGGATCATTCATTCATCAGACAAAGAGTCGGTTTCACAATCTCTCGCTCACGAACACAAGTGGTGGATTGACAACAGCTGTCTATTCATGTGTGCGTCCCCACGCTAACAGACTGAAAGAGCTCATAGTCTTTTGATCAGTGTCCTTAACTTTCAAGAAATCTCTCTTCATGATAATATCGCTGTGATTTCATTAGGCTAAAAATCACTCTTGAATGTGGAACAGTCGGTCAGTTGATAACCAGATTAAATTGGTCAACTGAAATGTTGACCCTTCCAAGATGGCCGACGAGTATAGATTCACAGAGCCCTTCTCCACTCTATTGTGCATGTAGCTGTATAGATCTATAGAAAGCTTTCTTGTGTTTTTAAAGTGTGTTTACACAGATTCTTAAGTGCACATAGAGGCGGAGAACTAAGATTTAAAGGAGAATCACATTGAATGATGTATAACACACTTAAAGCTGAACATTGTGCCAAACCCAGTCAAAGACAGAAATGACTTGAGTTTACATCTCCTTTAACGCATTCGGACACTTTTCTGTGTTGTAATAATAATAGTGTTTAAAATCAGATGTCGTAACTGTAACCGCTCTCAATTTCTGTGGTAAAACATTTACCGCCCATTATTCATCAGATTGGTGTAATTATTTCCACTCAAGTAGCCACAAAAACACAAATACAGAAGAACATGAGAAACCGTGTTCTAACAGGTCGAAAGAACACGTGAGGCGTTGAGTCAGACGGTCATATCGCAACATAAAGCCAAACAGGAAAATCTGGATCCAGATGCTACATTATACAACCGAACACATACAGTGAGAGAAATAACTATTTGATCCCCCCAAGTTTGAAATGAAGGGTCTAATATTTTTATGGTAGCTTTATATTAACTGATACAGAATATTTAAAAAAAATCTGGATTTTTTATATAAAGGTTATATATTGATTTACATTTCATTGAAATAAGTATTTGATCCCTGATCAAATGAACTGTACTTTTTAGAGAAACCCTTGTTGGCAAGCACAGAGGTAAAACATTTCTGAAAATTGGTCAGCAGGTTTGCACATGTGTCAGGAGACATTGTTGTCCACTCCTCTGTCAATCTTTAAGGTTTCTTGGCTGTCGCTCAGCAAACTGGAGTTTTCGTCTCCTTCACAGACGTTCTACAGGACTATAGGGTCTAGAGACAGGCGAGGAGATTTAATGTACTTCTCCTTGAGCCACTCTTTGGTTGTCTTGGCAATATGTTTTGGGTCTGTCATGTTGAAGGCACTTGATGCCCGATGACTCCTGAGATAGGCGCAGGCTCCCCGTGACCCGAGGTAGTTCGGATAAAGCGGTAGAAAATGGATGGATGGATGGATGTTGAAGGCACAACCATGACCCATCTTCAGTGTTCTGGTTAAGTGGAGGAAGTTCTCGACCAAGATTTAACGGTACACTGGCCCGTCCCTCAGCCTCTCAATGCGGTGAAGTCATCCTGTGCCCATAGCAAAGATAAAAAGCCCTAAAGCAGAATGTTTCCAACACTGTTCTTCTCTGTTGGGATGGAGTTCTTGGGGTCATAGTCAACATTTTTCTCCCTCCAAAAACAGGAGTCAATTTTGGCCCCACAGCACTTTCTCCCTTTTCTGGATCATTTTGATGTTTATTGTCAAACTCAGATGAGTCAGACGGGCAGGAGGACCTTGCGGGTCCTTCAGGATTTCAATCTATTGTGGGGTAGCATGTCACCAATGGTTTGCTTGCTAACTGTGGTCCCAACTGTCTTGAAATAATGAAGAAGCTTCTTCAGTGTAGTTCTGGGCTGATCTTTAACCTTTCTCATGATCATCTTTACTCCATTGAGGAAATGTTGCAGGGAGCTCCAGAACAAGGGCGTTTGATGGTTGTTTTGTATTTCTTCTAATTCCAAATAATCACACAACAGTTGTCTCCTTCTCACCAAGCTTCTGTCTGTAACCTATTCAAGGTTTGTGGAGATCTACAATCTTGTCCCTGACATCTTATTTGGTCTGGACCAAGTAGTACTGTCTTGAAGTGACAGGACTAATCTGTGGTCCATATAACAGGATTTCGAAGGATATCCTAGCGCAGATTTCTGCGTGGCGCCGCCGCCGCCTTATGAGTGCTGGATGATGATGCAGAAGGGCACTTCAAGAAGAGGGTAAAATCCTTTGAAGGGCTAAGGGTGTCGGGATGAGCCCTTCAAAATAGAATGTCAGTCATAATGATGTATTCATACTACTCCCACTCATACTATATCATATCGTACTGTTTTTACAGTCGATAGGTGGCTACTTATTCTTATGAGATCCGTCCTTGTGGAACACATTCATCTTTCTAAACAAGATAAAATCAAATCTGACGACAACAGTCGCGTCACAAATTCTCAGAAAGAGAAAATGAGCGATGGATACAATAGTCCCTTTGTTCAGTGTCCTGGTGAAAACATGATTACTGTCAAGTTAAGGTAATTAGCATAATCAATCATCAGCCAATCAGAGTGAAGCGTTCAACAGTCCTGTGGTTTAAACGGTATTAATGCACACACGGAGAAGAGTTGCGCGCATGGACATGTTCATATCACACTATACAGAGTTTAATCCCAACATGACGCTGAGTAAACATCACAGAACATTGTGTGAACTCATCCGTCAGGTTCCTGAAATCAAACAAAACATCACCTCTGTGATTTCACAAATGAGCTTTGTGCTTGCGTGTGTGCTCTATGTGTGACTGTGTTTCTAGATTTGTGTGTGTTTGTGTGTCTGTGCTCGCAACTTTGTGTCTGTGTGAATTTGTGTATCTCTCTGTGTGTGTGACTGTGTGTGAGATTGTGTTTCTGAATGTCAGTGTGTGACTCTGTTTGTGTGTGACATTGAGTGTGTGTGTGTGTGCGCGCAGAAGTATGTGTGTGCGTGTGTGTGTGCGTGTGTGTGCTCGTGCTGGTGTTTGGGCCTTTATGTGTGACTGTGTTTCTATATTTGCATGTGTGTGCATGTTTATGTTTAGTTGTGTGTGTGTGCTAGCCTGTTTGTGGGATGTGTGTGTGTGCAAGAATGTGTGTTCAGTCTGTGAGACGGTTTTGTTGTGTGTTGTTCTTTAGACACACTGTAAGTGCTGCATCAAAACGGAATAATCAGAGGATACATCAACACACGCTCACTAATGCACACAAACGCACGTCAATGACTGTTGAATAAAAAGAAACATCCGAGTATGTGACCTGCTTTCCTCTTCATCCCTGACGGGTCACTCACTTCACTTCAACATGACACACTGTCAGGACGGCTCACAGAGATGTTTGTTACATTTCTTCAACTTTAATTGTGTAACAAGCACCTTGCGACTCACAGTCTTAAGCGTGTTATGTGTTACAGTAAACGCCATTAACAAGTTTTCGTTTCGTTTTTGCGCAATGTAAAATGATATATAAATAAATTTGAGATTTTAAAAGATAAAAAACGGAGTACAACAATACTGTGCAGGGAGAGCAACCCCCCCCCCCAAAGGGCTTTTCTTAAGTTAAAGTAAACAAAAGTAAGATCAAATGAAGCCTAATTACATAACACAATTATTAAAAATCTAACAAAAAACACTTTTTTTTTACACGGAGCATCCAAAAATAAAAACCCTTGAAATATTTTTTGAACCAAGATAAAACACTTTTTTTTGCCTAAAGGGAAAAGTAATTCAACTACACTTACTAATTACTTCATAACTAACTAGTTAAACTCGAGACTGATCCTCACAACCATGACTTTACCGTAACTTAAGTCAATTCAAATACTTTCTCTTTTATAAGCTCCAGTCATTGGTTCCTCACAGATCACATGATTTTCTTAAGAGCAGCCGCTTAACGTCATGTTTTAATGTAACGTTTTTCTCTGTGTTGTGCGTTGTGTGGATGTTGCAGGCAGGAATGTGCAGTTGTGTGACCTGCAGACAGATGTAAGTCAAGCGGTGAGTGCTGAGAGGAGAGCTGAGCTCTGTGAGGTCAAAGGTCAATGATGACTCGCTCAACCTTTCAGTAATTGATCAACACACACACAAAACATTCTGTCTGCTGCTCGTTCACAGCGTCCAGACGTGTTTAAACATGTGTGAGTGTTGAGAAATCCACACGCTAATATCACGCACACGTACTCTCTCTCTCTCTCTCTGTCTCTCTCTCTCTCTCTCTCTCTCGTCGTCGCTCTCTCTCTCTCGTCGTCGCTCTCTGTCTCTCTCTATGTCTCTCTCCCTCTCTCTCTCGCTCTCTATCTATCTTTCTGTGTGGTGTGTATTTGTTTATTCATGTTGCCGTTATCTTTTCAGTTGTGAATAAAACATTTGATGATGTTTTCAGTTCATGTGCTGCACTCATATCAATAGTAAATGAACATGACCTTGAGTGTGTGAGGTCATGTTCAAAATGTTGTTACAGAAATAATAAAGCAACCGAAAACATGCTGGATGTGAAGTGTGTTGTATTAGACAGCTGAAGATTCCACAGATCTGACTGAACACATGTGTGAAGAGACCCACAGGAGAGCCACACAATACACCCCTGTGACACTCACACAACTGCTGCCCTACAGGGACACACACGCGTACGCACGCACACCAACATGAACACAAACAAACACATTATCACAAACAGACACATGATCACAAACGTACACACTCACACGATCACAAGCAACCACACATACACACACATGATCGCTAAACATAAACACACACACACAAACATAAATACACACACATGACGTCATTCCTGTGAATGAGTAACTCAGACTATAAAAGCTGAGTTGTGTCTATGGTTAAATGACAACCCAGCTTATAAGCCAACGCTTGATTCTGTTCATATTTGACCCTCCCCAGCGTCTCTTAAGAGTGTTCAGTTCAATGTCTAGTGGAAATGATCAAAATGTGTGTGATGGTACCGTTGAATATCCATATTTTTCTTTTCAAAGTGACTCGCTGAGAAATAAACATGATGGTGTGGTTCTCTCATGACATAGCGCCCTCTGGTGGTCTGTGACTTCATAGGAAATGACAACAAATATCAAATATACATGTGACCTTGGAGAACAAAACCTGGGTACCACGGGAACTTTTTTATTAATAGCCAAAAAATACATTGCAAAATCTTTTATGCCAAAACTCATCAAAATATTAAGTAAAGTTCATGTTCCATGAGAATACTAATTATGTCCTACCATTAAAATATCAAAACTTCATTTTTGTGGGCAATATGCTATACTATAGACTTCATTTGGACAATTTTAAAGGCGATTTTTCTCACACACGCACGCACACACACAAACACGCACACAATCACGCACTCAATCACTCACTCAATCACGCACTCAATCACTCACTCACGCACGCACTAACTCACTCACTCACGCACGCACTAACTCACTCACTCACGCACTCAATCACTCACGCACTCAATCACTCACGCACTCACTCAATCACTCACTCACTCACTCACGCACGCACGCACTCAATCACTCACGCACGCACTCAATCACTCAATCACTCACGCACTCAATCACTCACGCACTCACTCAATCACTCACGCACGCACGCACGCACGCACTCACTCAATCACTCACGCACTCACTCAATCACTCACGCACTCAATCACTCACGCACTCACTCAATCACTCACGCACTCAATCACTCACGCACTCAATCACTCACGCACTCAATCACTCACTCACGCACTAACTCACTCAATCACTCACGCACTCAATCACTCACGCACGCACTCAATCACTCACGCACTCAATCACTCACGCACTCACTCAATCACTCACTCACGCACGCACTCACGCACTCACTCACTCAATCACTCACGCACTCACTCACTCAATCACTCAATCACGCACGCACTAACTCACTCACTCACTCACTCACTCACTCACTCACGCACTCAATCACTCACGCACGCACTCAATCACTCACGCACGCACTAACTCACTCACGCACTCACGCACTCAATCACTCACGCACGCACTCAATCACTCACGCACGCACTAACTCACTCACGCACTCAATCACTCACGCACGCACTCACGCACGCACTCAATCACTCACTCAATCACTCAATCACTCACTCAATCACTCAATCACTCACTCAATCACTCACTCAATCACTCACTCACGCACGCACTCACTCACTCACTCACTCACTCACTCACTCACTCACTCACGCAAGCACTCAATCACTCACGCAAGCACTCACGCACTCACTCACTCACTCACGCACGCACTCACGCACGCACTCAATCACTCACGCACTCACTCAATCACTCACGCACTCACGCACGCACTCAATCACTCACGCACTCACTCAATCACTCATGCACTCACTCAATCACTCACTCACTCACACTCACTCACTCACACGCTCAATCACTCACTCACTCACTCACTCACTCACTCAATCACTCACACACTCAATCAATCACTCAATCAATCAATCACTCACTCACACTCACTCACTCACACGCTCAATCACTCACTCACTCACTCACTCACTCACTCACTCACTCACTCACTCACTCACTCACACGCTCAATCAGTCACAATTGCAAAAAAGTGACACTGGTTTGTTGTCCGGGGTAACTCACACCTGTTTAAAACCACAGAATTTCTGATCTCCGTGCAGCTCCTTTCATCAAAACTCAGGTAACGAGCGATAGTCACAACCGAAACAGAAATAAATTCAGAAGATCTACATAAAAACCACCACCGTCACAGCAGAAAGGGTTTGTTACACTTTATTTACTGAAAATCCAGATGTTATGGTTTATTTCTCCACGTTTTATATCAACAGTGTGTGGAGGAACCAAATGATGAACTAGAAAAGAACTAGTCAACGTCAATCCTTCTGTGGGTTATAAGCAGAAAACAGTGAGAGCAAATGAAGCAACACAAAGTCAAAAGAAACGCTGTGATATGCGTGTGTCCTCCGTTCATCTCAAATACTTTAGAAATGGTGACGGTACGGACATGGAAAGCAGACGTTAAGCCACACTAAAGACAGAACAGAAGAGTGTGAAATCAAATCAAAAGGAAAAGAATATTTGTTTTTTTTAAACTACATCATTTGTATTTTTGTCAAGAGAAACTGCAGCGAGTCTTCATGGCCGATACATCTTCCCGTCTTCCATTCATCGCTTTTTAGGGGGCGTGGCTGTCCGGGGCGGAGTCACGGGACGGCCAGAGTTCATTCCCCCGTACTGGTACTTGGCTTTCTTTTCAGACGGCTTCAGAATCTGAGAACGCAAGAGAGTGTGAACAGAAGAGCTCATAAAGTTAAAATAGACACTACACCACTTTATTAAATCTGAACAGATCAAATAAACTAGACATCACACACTAGCAGACTTTTTTGAAGTTTCACACACTACACAACAAAATCTGCAGACTTTCTGCCTCAAATTCAGACTGAAAAACTGTAGTATAATCCAGTGTTAAGAATGAAAGTGGTGTCTTGTGTGCCTTTGACCTGGAAGGAGCACATCAGGGTCTCGTCGACGCTCATCATCCCCCCGGCGTTGTCAAACTCGCCGCAGTAGTTTGGCGCCGAGAACAAAGTCACCAGCTGCCGCTTCGCAAAGAACTCATAACCGTCCTCAACCACCTGCCAAAGAAAACAGAGGAAGTGAGGTCACGCTGCATTTCTGGAGATTCACACACAAATAAATAAAAGAGAAGAGAGAGCATGCGAGAGAGAGAGTGAGGGGGCAAGAAAGAGAGAGAGAGTGAGGGGGCAAGAAAGAGGGAGAGAGAGAGAGAGAGAGTGTGAGAGAGAGAGACAGAGAGAGTTTGAGAAAGAGAGAGAGAGAGAGAGAGAGACAGAGAGAGTTTGAGAGTGAGTGAGAGTGAGAGAGAGAGAGTGAGCGGGCGACAAAGAGGGAGGGAGAGAGAGAGAGAAAGTGGGAGGGAGGTTATTTTAGATTTTAGTTATATTAACATTCTATTGCGTATTAATTGTATTAAGTGAAATTAAAACTACCCAACAGTTATTGATTCTTTGCGGAGATGTACCGCAAGTTAAGTTTGGGCCACTTAACCTTTGTTTACGGCGTTGCCGTTAAAAAACGTCTACTATAAAAAGGGGGGATTACGATCGTCTTTACGATCAATCATTACACATCAGCGCAACGTGTCAGCATTCATTTCTGGAACATTGCAGCTTTTCTACAGTGGATGGAAGTGAAGACACGTCGTCCATCCATTTTTAGTCCAAACATTATAACAGTTATTTAAAAATAAAAAAAATAAAAAAAGGTAAATTCGTCATTTTTATGTGATCTGAACACGTCAGGCAGATAGGAGATCGGTTTGAATTGTGGAATTAAATATTACGAGTGCACAAGGTACTATTAGCGAATATTAGCTGTCAATGAAAAATGTTGTTTTTCAGCATTTATCCTTTTCAATGTTAGTTTATGTCAATATACTTATTCGCGTTAGTTCACGGTGCATTAACTAGTGTTAACAGTGACAACATTTGAGTTTAATAATGTTTTCGTAAATGCTAAAATCAACATGAATTACTATTAATAAATGCTGAATTAGTATTGTTCCTTGTTAGTTCATGTTAGCTAATGTAGCAAACTGCAGTATTTCATAAAAGTGTATAGTCAGTTTTGATGTCACGATGACGTTAACGTTTATTTTCCTGACGTTACCTGATGCGCCCGGCAGATGAGATCCAGGTCATGGCGGTTCAGGAACTTGCTCACCACATCGGCACCAAACGTGAACGAAACCCCACGATCATTCTCGCCCCAGCCCTGAACGTCCTTATCTGGATCTGACCACAGCAGGTCACATAAGAGTCCTAAAAACACACAATTCAAGTCATGTCACATACAGACAACACTAGACAGCATGCAGTGTACACTCTGCTGTACGCATGTCACCTGTGTCAGGAACATCTGTGGGTCTCATGATGCGTCTGATCTGCTCCATCGACTGAAGATCAGGAGAGAGACCTTTGAAAGGAAAAAAAAGAACGCTGAGTGAGATCGACTTGGCAAACAGGAGTTTTTTGATGGAGCGATGTCACGTAAACCTGCCTCCATGGCAACAGAAGATCTTCTCATCCACGATAGCGGCGATGGGCAGACAGTTGAAGCAGTCCGTGAAGGTTTTCCACAGTTTGATGTTGAATCTGCGTTTACCTGAAGACGAAAAACACACCGTTAACACAAGCCAACTGACGGGCTGAGCGTTAAGAAGACGTCGGGCGTTTGCATGCTCACATTCATCGTAGAAGCCGTAGATTCGGTTGATGGAGGCGCATTCGTGGTTCCCGCGCAGCAGGAAGAAGTTCTCAGGGTACTTGATCTTGTATGCCAGCAGGAGGCAGATGGTCTCCAGCGACTGTTTACCTCGATCCACGTAGTCGCCCAGAAACAGGTAGTTTGCCTCTGGAGGAAAACCACCGTACTCAAAGAGCCTCAGAAGGTCTGTGTACTGCCCGTGAATGTCACCTATGAGGCAGGGGCAAGATTGAGGTAAGCAGTGGGGGCGTAGAGGTTGGGCAGGTGTAGTTAAGGGCTCTTTGGTGGGCTGAAGATCATGTGTGTATGTGTAAGACTCACCACAGATTTTGAGAGGAGCCTCCAGCTCCAGAAGGATGGGCTGACTGAGGAAAATCTCGCGGGATTTGATACACAGGCCTCGAACCTCCGCCTCCGACATCTGAACGATCTTCCCTGGACGGCATCCTCGCACTGACACACAAATATTATCGTCATGATGAATCGGTACGGCTTCATCGTGTACAATACATAACTTTGGCCTTCTTTTATTTTCAATGTTAAGAATATATATTTAAAACCCAAACTATATTGAAGGCTTAAGCTTGACGAGGCAAAATACAATTATTAAAGTCAAAACACCATCTTAATAGGGCTTTGAACAAAACTTTTATGAAAACATTCAAACATTGAATCTCCTTAACAAACTGCAGTCTGGGCCCTTTCACTGAGTGACCCCTTAATAGTCAGCAATCTGGGGCGCTGCTGAACACTGCGGGAACGTTAACAGGTGCCTGTGAGGACCAAATGTCAAAGTTAAAGTGTCAACTATCAACTCCCTTTCGGGTCCATCTTCGATCAAAGTCTTGCTCTATTTAATGTCACACAATCCATGCGAATCACAGACGCACAACAAGAACACAATCTGTGTGAACATCCTGTTAGGACAAGAATTACTTTTAAATATGGAGCAGAAGCGTAACTGAGAAACACACAAGTCATATATGGAGTTCTGTGTGTGTGTTCCTTCAGAGACCTACAGCAGACCCAAATATGGCCAGACAAAGAGACAGAAGTGAGATATTAGAAACAAATGAACAGAGAGACTCAGAGAGAGTCTGAGAGAGTCTGAGAGAGTCAGAGATAGTCAGAGAGAGTAAGAGAGAGTCAGAGAGAGGGTCTGAGAGAGTCAGAGAGAGTCAGAGAGAGACAGAGAGAGTCTGAGAGAGTCAGAGAGAGTCAGAGAGAGACAGAGAGACTCTGAGAGAGTCTGAGAGAGTCAGAGAGAGTCTGAGAGAGTCTGAGAGAGTCTGAGAGAGTCTGAGAGAGTCAGAGAGAGACAGAGAGAGTCAGAGAGAGACAGAGAGACTCTGAGAGAGTCTGAGAGAGTCAGAGAGAGTCTGAGAGAGTCTGAGAGAGTCTGAGAGAGTCAGAGAGAGTCAGAGAGAGTCAGAGAGAGACAGAGAGAGACTGAGAGAGTCTGAGAGAGTCTGAGAGAGTCAGAGAGAGACAGAGAGAGTCAGAGAGAGACAGAGAGAGACAGAGAGAGACAGAGAGACTCTGAGAGAGTCTGAGAGAGTCAGAGAGAGTCTGAGAGAGTCTGAGAGAGTCTGAGAGAGTCAGAGAGAGTCTGAGAGAGTCAGAGAGAGTCAGAGAGAGTCAGAGAGAGACAGAGAGAGACAGAGAGAGACTGAGAGAGTCTGAGAGAGTCTGAGAGAGTCTGAGAGAGTCAGAGAGAGTCAGAGAGAGTCAGAGAGAGACAGAGAGAGACAGAGAGACTCTGAGAGAGTCTGAGAGAGTCTGAGAGAGTCAGAGAGAGTCAGAGAGAGTCAGAGAGAGACAGAGAGAGACAGAGAGACTCTGAGAGAGTCTGAGAGAGTCAGAGAGAGTCTGAGAGAGTCTGAGAGAGTCTGAGAGAGTCTGAGAGAGTCTGAGAGAGTCTGAGAGAGTCTGAGAGAGTCAGAGAGAGTCAGAGAGAGTCAGAGAGAGTCAGAGAGAGACAGAGAGAGACTGAGAGAGTCTGAGAGAGTCTGAGAGAGTCAGAGAGAGACAGAGAGACTCTGAGAGAGTCTGAGAGAGTCAGAGAGAGTCTGAGAGAGTCTGAGAGAGTCTGAGAGAGTCTGAGAGAGTCAGAGAGAGTCAGAGAGAGTCAGAGAGAGACAGAGAGAGACTGAGAGAGTCTGAGAGAGTCTGAGAGAGTCAGAGAGAGACAGAGAGAGACTGAGAGAGTCTGAGAGAGTCAGAGAGAGACAGAGAGAGTCAGAGAGAGTCTGAGAGAGTCAGAGAGAGTCAGAGAGAGTCTGAGAGAGTCAGAGAGAGTCTGAGAGAGTCTGAGAGAGTCTGAGAGAGACAGAGAGAGTCAGAGAGAGACAGAGAGAGTCAGAGAGAGTCTGAGAGACTCAGAGAGAGTCAGAGAGAGTCAGAGAGAGACAGAGAGAGTCAGAGAGAGACAGAGAGTGTCTGAGAGAGTCAGAGAGAGTCTGAGAGAGACAGAGAGAGTCTGAGAGAGACAGAGAGAGTCAGAGAGAGACAAAGAGAGTCAGAGAGAGTCTGAGAGACTCAGAGAGAGTCAGAGAGAGTCTGAGAGAGTCAGAGAGAGTCTGAGAGAGACAGAGAGAGTCAGAGAGAGACAGAGAGAGTCAGAGAGAGTCTGAGAGACTCAGAGAGAGTCAGAGAGAGTCAGAGAGAGTCAGAGAGAGACAGAGAGAGTCAGAGAGAGTCAGAGAGAGTCTGAGAGAGTCTGAGAGAGTCAGAGAGAGTCTGAGAGAGTCTGAGAGAGTCTGAGAGAGTCAGAGAGAGTCTGAGAGAGTCTGAGAGAGTCAGAGAGAGTCTGAGAGAGTCTGAGAGAGTCTGAGAGAGTCTGAGAGAGTCTGAGAGAGTCAGAGAGAGTCTGAGAGAGTCTGAGAGAGTCAGAGAGAGACAGAGAGAGTCAGAGAGAGTCAGAGAGAGTCTGAGAGAGTCTGAGAGAGACAGAGAGAGTCAGAGAGAGTCTGAGAGAGTCTGAGAGAGTCTGAGAGAGTCAGAGAGAGTCAGAGAGAGACAGAGAGAGACTGAGAGAGTCAGAGAGAGTCTGAGAGAGTCTGAGAGAGTCTGAGAGAGTCTGAGAGAGTCAGAGAGAGACTGAGAGAGTCTGAGAGAGTCAGAGAGAGTCAGAGAGAGTCAGAGAGAGACAGAGAGAGACTGAGAGAGTCAGAGAGAGTCTGAGAGAGTCAGAGAGAGTCTGAGAGAGTCAGAGAGAGTCAGAGAGAGTCTGAGAGAGTCAGAGAGAGTCTGAGAGAGTCTGAGAGAGTCTGAGAGAGTCTGAGAGAGTCTGAGAGAGACAGAGAGAGTCAGAGAGAGACAAAGAGAGTCAGAGAGACTCAGAGAGACTCAGAGAGAGTCAGAGAGAGTCAGAGAGAGAAAGAGAGAGTCAGAGAGAGTCTGAGAGACTCAGAGAGAGTCAGAGAGAGTCAGAGAGAGTCAGAGAGAGACAGAGAGAGTCAGAGAGAGTCAGAGAGAGACAGAGAGAGTCAGAGAGAGTCAGAGAGAGTCAGAGAGAGACAGAGAGAGTCAGAGAGAGTCTGAGAGAGTCTGAGAGAGAGTCAGAGAGAGTCTGAGAGACTCAGAGAGAGTCAGAGAGAGTCAGAGAGAGTCAGAGAGAGTCAGAGAGAGACAGAGAGAGTCAGAGAGAGACAGAGAGAGTCAGAGAGAGTCTGAGAGAGTCTGAGAGAGTCAGAGAGAGTCTGAGAGAGTCAGAGAGAGTCTGAGAGAGTCAGAGAGAGTCTGAGAGAGTCTGAGAGAGTCTGAGAGAGTCTGAGAGAGTCAGAGAGAGTCTGAGAGAGTCAGAGAGAGTCAGAGAGAGACAGAGAGAGACAGAGAGAGACAGAGAGAGTCAGAGAGAGACAGAGAGAGTCAGAGAGAGACAGAGAGAGTCAGAGAGAGACAAAGAGAGTCAGAGAGAGTCAGAGAGAGTCTGAGAGAGTCAGAGAGAGTCTGAGAGAGTCAGAGAGAGTCTGAGAGAGTCTGAGAGAGTCTGAGAGAGTCAGAGAGAGTCTGAGAGAGTCTGAGAGAGTCAGAGAGAGACAGAGAGAGTCAGAGAGAGACAAAGAGAGTCAGAGAGAGTCAGAGAGAGTCAGAGAGAGTCAGAGAGAGACAGAGAGAGTCAGAGAGAGACAGAGAGAGTCAGAGAGAGTCTCAGAGAGTCAGAGAGAGTCAGAGAGAGTCAGAGAGAGTCTGAGAGAGACAGAGAGAGTCAGAGAGAGACAGAGAGAGTCAGAGAGAGAGTCAGAGAGAGACAGAGAGAGTCTGAGAGAGAGTCTGAGAGAGAGTCTGAGAGAGTCAGAGAGAGACAGAGAGAGTCAGAGAGAGTCTGAGAGAGTCAGAGAGAGTCAGAGAGAGTCTGAGAGAGACAGAGAGAGTCAGAGAGAGACAGAGAGAGTCAGAGAGAGAGTCAGAGAGAGACAGAGAGAGTCAGAGAGAGAGACAGAGAGAGTCAGAGAGAGAGTCAGAGAGAGACAGAGAGAGTCAGAGAGAGAGTCTGAGAGAGTCAGAGAGAGTCAGAGAGAGACTCAGAGAGAGTCAGAGAGAGACAGAGAGAGTCAGAGAGAGTCAGAGAGAGTCAGAGAGAGTCAGAGAGAGACAGAGAGAGACAGAGAGAGTCAGAGAGAGAGTCAGAGAGAGACAGAGAGAGTCAGAGAGAGAGTCAGAGAGAGACAGAGAGAGTCAGAGAGAGAGTCTGAGAGAGTCAGAGAGAGTCAGAGAGAGACTCAGAGAGAGACAGAGAGAGTCAGAGAGAGAGAGAGAGTCAGAGAGAGAGAGAGAGTCAGAGAGAGACAGAGAGAGTCAGAGAGAGAGTCAGAGAGAGACAGAGAGAGTCAGAGAGAGAGTCAGAGAGAGACAGAGAGAGTCAGAGAGAGAGTCTGAGAGAGTCAGAGAGAGTCAGAGAGAGACTCAGAGAGACTCAGAGAGAGTCAGAGAGAGACAGAGAGAGACAGAGAGAGTCAGAGAGAGACAGAGAGAGTCAGAGAGAGACAGAGAGAGACTCAGAGAGAGACAGAGAGAGTCAGAGAGAGACAGAGAGAGTCAGAGAGAGAGTCAGAGAGAGACAGAGAGAGTCAGAGAGAGAGTCAGAGAGAGACAGAGAGAGTCAGAGAGAGAGTCAGAGAGAGACAGAGAGAGTCAGAGAGAGAGTCTGAGAGAGTCAGAGAGAGTCAGAGAGAGTCAGAGAGAGACTCAGAGAGAGACAGAGAGAGTCAGAGAGAGAGAGAGAGTCAGAGAGAGACAGAGAGAGTCAGAGAGAGAGTCAGAGAGAGACAGAGAGAGTCAGAGAGAGAGTCAGAGAGAGACAGAGAGAGTCAGAGAGAGAGTCAGAGAGAGACAGAGAGAGTCAGAGAGAGAGTCAGAGAGAGACAGAGAGAGTCAGAGAGAGAGTCTGAGAGAGTCAGAGAGAGTCAGAGAGAGACTCAGAGAGAGTCAGAGAGAGTCAGAGAGAGACAGAGAGACTCAGAGAGAGTCAGAAAGAGACAGAGAGACTCAGAGAGAGACAGAGAGAGTCAGAGAGAGAGTCTGAGAGAGTCAGAGAGAGAGTCAGAGAGAGACAGAGAGACTCAGAGAGAGACAGAGAGAGTCAGAGAGAGAGTCAGAGAGAGTCAGAGAGAGAGTCAGAGAGAATCAGAGAGAGAGTCAGAGAGAGAGTCTGAGAGAGTCAGAGAGAGACAGAGAGAGTCAGAGAGAGTCAGAGAGAGACAGAGAGAGTCAGAGAGAGAGTCTGAGAGAGTCAGAGAGAGTCTGAAAGAGTCAGAGACTCAGAGAGAGTCAGAGAGAGACAGAGAGAGTCAGAGAGAGTCTGAGAGAGTCAGAGAGAGTCTGAGAGAGTCAGAGAGAGAGTCAGAGAGAGACAGAGAGAGTCAGAGAGAGAGTCTGAAAGAGTCAGAGAGACTCAGAGAGAGTCAGAGAGAGTCAGAGAGAGTCAGAGAGAGACAGAAAGAGTCTGAGAGAGACAGAAAGAGTCTGAGAGAGACAGAGAGAGTCTGAGAGAGACAGAGAGAGTCTGAGAGAGACAGAGAGAGTCAGAGAGAGACAGAGAGAGTCAGAGAGAGTCTGAAAGAGTCTGAAAGAGTCAGAGAGACTCAGAGAGAGTCAGAGAGAGACAGAGAGAGTCAGAGAGAGACAGAGAGAGTCAGAGAGAGACAGAGAGAGTCAGAGAGAGACAGAGAGAGTCTGAAAGAGTCAGAGAGACTCAGAGAGAGTCAGAGAGAGACAGAGAGAGTCAGAGAGAGACAGAGAGAGTCAGAGAGAGACAGAGAGAGTCTGAGAGACTCAGAGAGAGTCTGAAAGAGTCAGAGAGACTCAGAGAGAGTCAGAGAGAGACAGAGAGAGTCTGAGAGAGTCTGAGAGACTCAGAGAGAGTCAGAGAGAGTCAGAGAGAGTCTGAGAGAGTCTGAGAGAGTCAGAGAGAGACAGAGAGAGTCAGAGAGAGAGTCTGAGAGAGTCAGAGAGAGTCAGAGAGAGAGTCAGAGAGAGAGTCAGAGAGAGAGTCAGAGAGAGAGTCAGAGAGAGAGTCAGAGAGAGAGTCAGAGAGAGAGTCAGAGAGAGACAGAGAGAGTCAGAGAGAGAGTCTGAGAGAGTCAGAGAGAGTCAGAGAGAGAGACAGAGAGAGTCAGAGAGAGAGTCTGAGAGAGTCAGAGAGAGTCAGAGAGAGAGTCAGAGAGAGAGTCAGAGAGAGAGTCAGAGAGAGTCTGAGAGAGTCTGAGAGAGTCTGAGAGAGTCTGAGAGACTCAGAGAGAGTCTGAAAGAGTCTGAAAGAGTCAGAGAGACTCAGAGAGGGTCAGAGAGAGACAGAGAGAGTCAGAGAGAGTCAGAGAGAGTCTGAGAGAGTCAGAGAGAGAGAGAGAGAGAGAGTCAGAGAGAGACAGACAAACTATGCACTCTGGAGTCAACAATTAAAGATTACCAAAACCCTTTAGACTATCCAATTACACTCGCTGAGCTAGGCCAAAATATAACAAAACTTAAATCCCAAAAAGCAAGTGGTATCGACGGTATCCTAAACGAGATGATTAAATACGCAGACCAAAAACTTACACTCGCCATCCTCAAACTGTTTAATATCATCTTAAGTACAGGTATATTTCCCACAATCTGGAACCAAGGTCTCATAACTCCAATCCATAAAAGTGGAGACAAATTCGACCCTAATAATTACTGCGGAATATGTGTAAACAACAACCTAGGTAAACTCCTCTGTAACATTCTTAACAGCAGACTTCTCCAATATCTAAACAACCAAAACATCCTGAGAAAATGCCAAATTGGTTTCCAACCCAAATACCGCACATCCGATCATATATACACTCTTCGTACCTTAATTGACAAAGAAACAAACCAAAAGAAAAGAAAGCTCTACTCATGCTTTGTTGACTTCAAAAAAGCTTTTGACTCAATCTGGCATGAGGGACTTTTTCTTCAGTTGATTCAATGCGGCATCGGAGGAAAAACCTACGACATCATCAAATCAATGTACACCAATAACACATTTGCAGTTAAAATTGGCAACAAGCACACAGACTTTCTCTCCAAGAGTCGTGGAGTGAGACAGGGCTGTAGTCTTAGTCCTACACTATTTAACATTTACATGAATGAATTAGCTGGAGCTCTAGAACCGTCACCAGCACCCGGTCCGACCTTACAAGACACCGAAGTGAAATGCCTCCTGTTTGCAGACGATCTGGTGCTGCTGTCACCCACAAAAGAGGGTCTACAGCAACATCTGGACCCCCTGCACACTTTCTGCCAAACATGGGCCCTATCGGTTAACCTTAAGAAGACTCGAGTCATGCTATTCCAAAAAAAGCCCAGTAGCCAAAACCAACATCACAGTTTCAAACTAAACAACGTGCCCCTAGAACACACCAAGAACTACACATATCTTGGTATAAACATTAGTAACACCGGAAACTTAAACAAGGCTGTGAATGACCTGAGAGACAAGGCACGAAGAGCCTTTTACGCAATCAAAAAGAATATCAAAATTCACATCCCAACCGTAATCTGGCTGAAAATAATACAATCAATTATAGAACCAATCGCGCTGTATGGAAGTGAGGTTTGGGGTCCTCTCGCCAACCAAGAGTTCAGCAGATGGGACAAACACCCAATATGTGTAAAAACATTCTACGGGTACAGAGAAAAACTCCAAACAACGCCTGCAGAGCAGAATTAGGACTGTATCCTCTAATCATTAAAATACAAAAAAGAGCTTTAAAATTCTACACACACCTTAAGAACAGCGACACAGACACACTCCATCACAAAGCCTTAAGACATCAAGAGCTGAGCCCAGAGAGAAACCCCTTCATCCAACTGATCTCACAACTAACTCTACAACCCCAAACATGCCCAAGTCAACCCCAAACCCCAGCCAGACTAAAGCAAATGATCAAAACACAAAAAGAGAAATATCTCAAACACAGACACACATGGACACCGAGAGAAGAGCGACTGTGTCCACACTGCACACACAATCAAGTGGAAACAGAGCTGCACTTTCTCCTCTCCTGTCCCAACTACACACACATCAGAGAAACATTCTTCCCCCAGTTTACAAACTTACACAAAGACTTCAACAAAGTTTCAGTTGACCAGTAGTTGACCAGTTTCAACAAAAGGACAAGATCCAGGGCTCCAGACTAACTTTTTTCACTAGCAGCACAGGGGCCCCCAACTGAAAATTTTAGGGGCACAACCAGAAAATTTAGGGGTGCATACCGTAAATCAACATGCTAACCAAATCTACTAATTTCCACTGTATTACTAATACATACTTTAATAATAGATGCAGAAATATCAAGGTGCTGTTTCAAATTCAGTGTCACATTTTATTCTGCACTTTTGAAGATGCAACAACAAGGTAAACTGACAGCACCATCGCTGTCATGACAGTACAAATAGTAAACAAAATACAATACATTCAGAATAAAAAAAAATGCTTAGTAACAAAGTGCTTAGTAACCTTTCTGTCATTTCACAGTTACAAACAATACTTAAATGTATGTTTAATCAGTGTACTGTGTTTAAACTGCGAAGTGCCTGTACTATCGGCAAACTTTGTGTTCCCCGCAGTTCTGGGGTAGCTGCTGTAGTATTCGCAGTACATATAGTTCGACTGCTTATATTACCTCAGGCAGCTGAATTTCCTTCAGCCAGTCTTCTCGAAAATGGTGAGTGCGGGCTTTTTTTATGGCGTTTATTTTGACCCAAAAGTCGCGCACAAGGAATCCGCGCACGCACGTGCGATGCAATCGCGCATAATGATATACACGCGTGGAAAGCTGCTCCGTGAGGGCATATTTATACACCGCGAGCGGGCAGAAAAGTATCCGCGAGCGGAAAAGAATACTCTTTTATGCTCAGCGCGCATAAATGGAGCCACGCGAGTATGGGCTGGGATGAGTGCTCTCGCGATCTTTCTGCACTCCCGCAACTGCTGCTCATCACTCGCTCAATCTTCAGGCAGACTTTTGAGACTTTGGGGTCTGGACAGCTGACTTATGACTCCGCATCGGTGATTGGTCACTTGCAAATTGCAACAGCCAGTCTGTTATCACCTGCCACCTTCTAGTGGTGGGCGATACTGTAGAATTTTGTATCGATACGATACCAAGTTAATGCAGGGTCAGTATTGCCGATATCGATACCAATACTTTTTTTTAAAAGCATTCACTTTTACAATAATTTACATTTAATTTCCTGTTTATGAAATGTCATGAATTATCAGATGAATGCATCATTAATTTGCTAAATCTGAATACATTTTCATGACCACTAAAATATTTTGTGATTTGTGCTCTTAATGTGCCTATAGGCTAATTATTCATGTAGATGTTAAAACACAGGGCATAATTTAAACCAAATAAATATATTTATTTAGTTATTTATTACTGTAAAGGAATTTGCAAGCATTAACTTTACACCAAATTATTACTGTAAAATAGTAACAATAAGGGAAAAGAAAACCGATATAAACAAAACAATTTCTCCCTATCCTAGAATTACTTGTCTAGCTTTAAAAAAACAAAGTGCACAAAATGATTACTGAAGAACAAAGCTTTTAAAACTGCTTTTCCGTTTTTGTACAGTGATATGTTTAGGCACAATAATATAACAAATTAACATGTTTCCCTTTCATTACACTTTTTTTAACTGAATTTATAAACAAAGTGCATACAATTGTTTGAGAAAAAACTGTTTAAATAATAAAGTACTTTTAATCTTTTGCTTTTTACCCCCAAAGGCCCACTGTCATACATCGTATTTCGCCGTGTTTTTATTCACAGAGGTGAAAAATCTCCACACGATGGCTGCAGCGTCTGCCTGCTTGCGCTTGGCGCTGCTGAGTAACGTGATAGCGGATAGGTGTATGGGAAATAAATAGTTCTTCTTTATTATACAATTATTAGCTACATTAGTAAATAAATAAAATCTGTAGTAAAAACATTGAGCGCGGAGAGACTGCGAGAGCGCAGAGTTTTCTGCGCGCTCGCGGTGTATACATATGCCCTCGCGGAGCAGCTTTTTCACGTGTGTATATCATTTCACGCGTTTGCGTCGCAATCCGCGCGCGCGACTTTTGGGTCAAAATAAACGCCATATTTATTCGCCACGCCAACCTCTGACTCTGCATCATCATCCGATGGTGACACTGTAGACTCTGGCACTGGTACACTAGCCGCAGGTCGGAAGAATGAATCAATAGTTTGCTTGCTCATAGCTCAGACTCACGCACATATCAGGTTGTGATGATATTTGTCTCCGTTTCCTTCCCACAGATGTTTACGCGCGCTCGATTATCTCTAGGCCCCTCCCCCTCCACGCATTTTAGCCACTTACAGTGAACATTCCCTATTCTTCTCACACGCATTGGCCGCCTCACAGACAGGCATCACTCAATGAAACGCGAGTGTGTGCTCGCGTCTCATGAGTATGTGTGCGAGTGTGTGTGTGTGTGTGTGTGTGTGTGTGTGTTTGCGTGCGCTCGCGTCTCATTGATTATTTCATTGCTCATTTCACTGATCATTGACGTGCCCCTTCCACGTTTAATGTATAAAAAAAATACGGAGAGTGGGGGAGGCAAATTTACTGGTAGCACATGTGCGACTGGATGTAAAATTCAGTCGCACACCCTCAAATTTTGGTCGCAAAATGCGACCATTTGGTCGCAGTCTGGAGCCCTGAGATCTCATACATACTGGGAGAAAAGTCAAGAAGCTCAAACCTGCTGCAAGATATGTCAAGTCCTGCCACGACCAAAGAACAAGCAGCACAACACAAAACAACACTGACAGAACAACACCCACAAACTGACACTGTCACCCTCATTGAGAACTTTAATTAAAACTCTTTTTCTGTTTATATTGAGATGTATATATATATATTTTTACTTATAGACTTTCAATTTTATTCTATCTTATTTTTTATCTTAATCTGTATTTCTGCATGTTTATATTTAATCTTGTGCTTTGGCAATGTAAAGTTTCTTTTATCATGCCAATAAAGCTCCTTTGAATCTTGAGAGTCTGAGAGAGTCACAGCAGGGCTCTAGACTAACTTTTTTTCTTAGGTGCACCCACATTTTCGACCGCATCCCATTTAACGCATTTAACTGTTTTTACCACTTCATTTACATTTACATTTAGTCATTTAGCAGACGCTTTTATCCAAAGCGACTTACAAAGAGTTTAGGAGCAATAAGTGACAGTTCATACAGGAGCCATAATACATTAGGTGCCAATACAGAGTTACTGGTTTCGACAAAAGCTAGACCACAACTGTTGAGAGAAAGGGTTAGTGTTTTTTTTTTTCATTTGTTTGTCAAGTATTCACAGAAGAGTTGGGTTTTAAGTAGTTTTTTAATGTTGTGAGAGATGTGGTTGAACAGACAGAGTTAGGAAGAATGTTCCACCAGGAAGGAGTTGTGGACTTCACTTTTTTTTCAATGTCCATATAGGCACAATTGACTTAAATGATTAACTAACAATCTGGTCAACATAAAGTTCTTTATTTGAAGCACAAATCTACAAGAAAGGTAACTTACTGTAAAATGGTTGCAGCTTAAAGTGCTTTAGTGAACTGAAAATTAAACTTCAAGATCTCAAGATAAATGGACCAGAGCTTGACGGCTCCGTGTCAGAGCATTGCTTATGATTTTCGGGCGGATCAGGCCTTAAATTAACATTATTCACAGAAAAGTTGTCAATCGTTCTTTTCATCTTCACTAATCATCCACTCTGTTTAACTGACGGCTGCTCACATCTCTGTCTGACTGCAGCACACACATTTTCAAACGTACACACCAGAGGTTGCTGTACACATTTTTATTGTGCATCATTTTGACTGACAGACTCGTAAAAAATCTGTCATAATCTATTATTACCCGTCACTATGGTGCAATGTGGTGTTAGGTGGTAATTAGTATGTTCGTGACGTCATCACGCTGTACTTGCGCCTCGGAACTTGTTGTATTTTAATACAACTGAATGCCCAATAAAGCCAATGTTATTTTTATTCATTTATTTATTAAATCTTTTAATGTTTATGTTCTTATGTGATTAGATCTGAGAAAACCCAACACATGGTGCAAATTTATACCGTGTTCAAGCCCTTTACAAATCAGTTTTTACTTTGCACATATCTTGTGTATGTAACTAAAGTTATGACTGAGGTCGACTGAAGTGCTATGATGTTCAGGAACGAAATTTGGAGAAAAATGTGTTTAAAGTAGTGGTGGGCATAGATTTTTTTTTTAATCTAGATTAATCTAGATTAATCTTGGAATTAATCTAGATTAATCTAGATTAAAATGGCTCATTTGAATTCTGCGGAAGGCATTCAGAATATGTGTGCTACCCAAATAATGACTAAAAGTAAGTCTTTGAGAACGGGTTTCTCAAGCCAGGTGGCGCATTAGATCAGGGGATCATCTTCTGTTTCCAAAATGCATCACAAACTGCTTGAGAAAGCTGTTCTACTATGATAATTGGTGATGAAAATAAAATTATGTTCAATAAAATGTAATTGTATTTACTTCCGCATTAGCTAAGGGATGCTCTGCGTTTAGGTGGTACTTGAGACTGGAAGAGCTCCTACAGTACATTTACATTTAGTCATTGAGCAGACGCTTTTATCCAAAGCGATTTACAAAGAGTTAGGGAGCAACAAGCGAAATGTCATACAGGAGCCATAATACATTAGGTGGCAAAACAAATTTACTGGTTTCAACTTAAGCTAGACCTGTTGAGAGATTTTTTTTTTTTTTTAAACCAATTCCGTACAGTAATCCAATTCCGCATTGCACAAGGTGCTTACAACCTTAGTCTTGTCGAGGTTTCCATTGGGAAGCTTCTTAAAAATACATTTTCCCTGAAGCAAGCCCGGCGGCTTCATACCTGCATCCATGTTAGCACGTCACGTTTGATGTGGTCATTTCACAGTAACGTTATATTGTGTTCAGTCCAAACGCGAATGGTGCGTCAAGCGCGAGTGATTTACATGTTAAGTCAATGCAAAGAGGCGACAGACCTACTTGCTGCGTCAATCGCGCGAATGAAGCCCTGGTTATGAGATGATGAGGCGGCGCGAATGACGCGAATGAAGCCCTGGTTATTAGATGATGAGGCGGCCCGAATGACGCGAATGAAGCCCTGGTTATTAGATGATGAGGCGGCGCGAATGACGCGAATGAAGCCCTGGTTATTAGATGATGAGGCGGGGCGAGTGACGCGAATGAAGCCCTGGTTATGAGATGATGAGGCGGTGCGAATGACGCGAATGAAGCCCTGGTTATTAGATGATGAGGCGGCGCGAATGACGCGAATGAAGCCCTGGTTATTAGATGATGAGGCGGGGCGAGTGACGCGAATGAAGCCCTGGTTATGAGATGATGAGGCGGCGCGAATGACGCGAATGAAGCCCTGGTTATTAGATGATGAGGCGGCGCGAATGACGCGGATCACGCGAGTTGAAAACTCTGGTTCTCGCCCCCTACAGTGCAATTAAGCTAGATATACATCCGCGCTAAAATATCAAGGTGAAAGTCATCATAGCTTGCGTAGTATAGACCCAGCTCCCAACCCAACTTTGAGAATAGATTAACGGCGACATTTTTTTTATCGCGCGATAAGAGTCTCACTGCGTTAACGCCGTTAACGGCCCACCACTAGTTTAAAGTAATGAAAATAAAATCACAACAGTCCAGTATCACAAGTAAAAGTCACTTTACAGTGGTAAGAGACTTACGCTCATAACAATTTAATAAAGAAAACATTTCCTAGTGTTGAAGTCTATTAAAATACTGTACAAACCGTTTGAATAAAACGAAAGTATGGAAAATGGTGCAGCGCACACTTAAGGAACAAGATCTCTGCCTTTATCACTACACAAGGAAACTAACAAAAGTTAAGGACACTCAACTCAACTCAACTTTATTTATATAGCGCTTTTCACAATTTTCATTGTCACAAAGCAGCTGAACATGAGACACAATAGATTACAAGTAAAACAACTAAAGGCATATACCTGTAAAAACAAGAAAAAAGTGGAAAACAACAAAAGACAGACATACAAATGCTCCACACACACAATATGCATACATACTTACACACATTGACATAGACGCACACACACTCACACACTCGCACAAAAGGACAGTGAAAGGACACATTTGAGATAAAGGAGAGAGAGAACCACAGGTCAAATATTAAACGGACTATAAATTCTTATATATTAATTATTTCTAATTTCTGAATTCTAAAGCAGCCCCCCCGGCCAGGCAGATAGTGCAAAACAATATGCAAACGGTGGCGAGGAACCCAAAACTCTAATCGAGAAAAAAACCCTCAGGGGAACCCAGGCCCAACCAGGGGATTCCAGTTCCCCTCTGGCAAAAGCTGCTGCCTCTGCACAGGCACAGCAGTGCTTGCACAACAAGGCTAAAAAAAAATAAAAAAAATAAGCTTAATAAGGTAAATGGTAGATTTAAGATTATCATCAACATTTCAAATGCTATTAGATTGTTATAGGAAAATCAAAGTTGCCACGTCCTTTATCCAGCTCTATCCTCTTAGCTCTTGTCAGGTAACCGCTTCCCATTCTCAGCACAACAACCAATAAGCAGTGAAGCAAGTTTTAAGTAGTTTATCATGTGCATAGTGTCTGGACTTTTGATCATCACTTGTATGTTTTGTGATCGCATGAGCAGTGGAGCGGGATTAACTCCTGTGCTGTACACTGTGAGCTCCGTCATCTCACCAAAACACTGTATAAAAGACTTTGCATGCCATAGTTTACACAGGACTGACAGGTCCTGATACTCCTTCATTCTTCATGTTATGTGGTTTACTTTGATATGTGTCTTTACTGTGTCCCAGCGCCACATCCTACGGGTTTCTCCAGATCGCAGTCAGTAACATGACAGGTGGAAACACGCAGGTCGCTTCGCGAGCATATCACGCTGAAGGGAAACGGGGATTGACAAATTGCCCTCATTGTCATTTTTCCTTCACCGGTAAAAAAATCTGTCAATGTCAGATAATTTTCGGTTAACGCGACCTCTGGTACTCACACGTACAGGAATAGCTGGACCACTGCCAATCAGAGGGGGTCCGCCCGTCACTATCTCTGATTGGTTTAGACCACGATATGGGCCTATTGTGTGTCTGTTGTTGAATCACAGGGAGACTTTCAGAGTTGCAGAGACTTTTTTCTCCCTCAAACGGCTGTGCGACCTCTGATTATTTTTAGTCACACCATTGAGAAATAAGGTCGCATTTGCCACCAAATTGGTCGCACTCTAGAGCCCTGATAGACAGACAGACAGACAGAGTCTGAGAGATAGACAGATATTGTGAGATCGACAGAGATTGTGAGAGACAGACAAAGTCTGAGAGAGCGAGACAGACAGAGTCAGACAGACGGACAGATATTGTGAGAGACAGACAGAGTCTGAGAGACGGATAGAGATTGTGAGAGACAGACAGAGAGTCTGTGAGTCAAATGGAGAGAGGCAGACAGACAGAGTTTCACAACGGCTGATGAATGCAGTCTGTATACAAGTGTTGTCATAAAGCAGTGATTCTGATGTGTGTGTGATGCTGAAGTCCGTTGTGTTCACTGGTTACCAGTGTGTCACAATGATCTCAGATGAACACATTCATCTCGAGCAGCCCTTGTCAAAGTCTGGACTCCACATCCATCCACTTCATATTTCAGGTGCGGTCTCATAAGACCTCCGTGGCACACAGACACACAGAGGCGCTCGTGAACCAGTGAATGACTGACGGATATATTCCGTCACATAGCAACCAGGGACATTTTGTATGAACCTTATCTTTCATTCAGTAGAAAAATGTTGTTGGGTTCGCCCCGCGAGCTGCGCAGCTCTTCTTGATGAGTCACGGATAAGATAAACAGCATATGTAAAGTTGAATTATTACATCAAATTATAAGCAGGTTTATTAAAACCAGTTTTGTAATAAAAATGATTCCGGAGCTTTTGACCTTGATGAGGATTCAGATTTGGACCCTTCAGTGTAAACTTTGAGAACTGGTGATCTAGAGAGTCAGGTCAGACCGCAGTCACACACACAGAACCTGTTTGAGAACAAACCTGTGTGTGTTAATACATACTGCTCAACGCCGGACACAGACAACACCGTATATGGACATAACACACAAACACACACCTCAGAACAGATCACAGTGACATTATCAATAAAAAACTTTAAGCTAACAGCGAAAAAAGGGATCTCCTTCAGGTCACACCTTCATTCCACCTTTATAACTGATGCTATATAAGAGCATAAACATCCCAGCCATTGTGTGTGTGTGTTAAGGGGGCCGAGTGTGTGTTCTGATGAAAAACAGCCCTGGATATTTCCAGTGCCCCTTTTTTTCATCTGCAGTGGACATGACCATATAAGGACTCGAGTGAAATTTTCAGCACTGCTTTCCGGACAATTCCCAGCGCAAATATCAATGACACACACATACACATGAAACGATGACAAATACCGACAAACATGTGACGCGAATGACATACATCACACATGTAGTTACGGATCTGAACTGTTCTCGCCCCATCAAAAAAAGTATTAATGAAAACTAAATGTGTAGCTAAATATTTAAATATTTAAAAATATTACTAATAAAATAACACAAATAGAGTAATAAAAGAATACAAATAAAGGAATAAATCAATAAAAATAAATCAATAAAAGAATATCCATGCTGCAAACATTTTTACGTCAAATTCATCTCCTGTAATTTTGGCTCCAAATATCAAGTGTAAATTGTCTACAAAACTGTACATTACATATCACGGCTTTCTTCATTGTGTAAGTAAGAAGAGTGATAAAAATCAATTTTTTGGCTGGGGAGGTTTCACAAATGTGTTTGATTCGACAAAGAATGACCTAATAAATAAATACATCACATAAATCAAGATGATGTCACTCATTTTAACACATGCTACTAAAGACACAAAAACGTACGCCAAAACAAGTGAATTAGATTTAATATTAGCAATCTCACATACACCACATAACCGGATTAAGAAACTGGACTGAATTCTGCACACGTTTACATGGACATCAGTGATTGATTTATTTGCCTTATTCGGAGTAAACTAATATTAGGATTAAGGTGTTTACATGAGTTGCTTTAAGATACCTTTCATGTTCCTGTTTTAAATGTTACACTACATAGTTCGATTAATGGCATACGTCATTACGTCCCTGAAGCCCATTGAGTCCTAAATTTCCGCACGTTAAAAAATAAATACGATCTCACGTTGTGTCAATCACATTTACACACTGCATTCGTTATTTTTGTCCGTCATGAAAAATTATTGACTGGGTTCAATTATATGCGCTTTACGCTTCCGTAGCAAGCACTTTAAGAGGCATTATGACAATTCAAAGACACTGTACAAACGAGCGCCAAATTCAGAAAAAGGCATACATTACGGACTGTATGTGCAAAGACCTTTAGCAACGCTGTACAACGTTCCCTCCATAATTTCATGCATCAACAAACAGTTGGTCTTCGCCATGGTATAACATAAAGTGTTTGCCGTTTCATTTGTTTTCTAGAATTGTTGGAATCTTTCTTGTTTCCCATTCGGACCAAAAATGTGCTTTCTTGCTTGAAGCCATGTTGTTTGCTGTAAAATGAAATGTCTTTCTCCTGCCGTGCGTTGTGCATAACCTGTCGCAAAGTGATGTGAAAGTTCCAATAATAGTGCGATTAAGGTGTGTACATGTCTATACTGCACTTCGATAATGCAACTAGAATAGGAGTACAACACCCGTCTTAATTCCAGTTGTGTTTAGTACGATTTAGACGGATTAAGATAATCAAAAAACTCTGTTTACACGGTCCATTCTTAATCGGATTATTGTTGTCCATGTTAATGTGGTCACTGTTAAGTGGACCGCTTTCCATCAGAGCTCATCGCCATAGCAACAACCACCACAGAGATCACCTGTTGCGGACCACCTTGAATGCATCCCATCATCTCATATTTTAATGAAGGAAATAATTGTATCTATCTAGCACTTGAGTTATGTTGAGCGGGAACTCGTACGAAGTAAGAGCGGATTTCTTATGGTTTTATCAATCCTGTAACTGTCAGTCATACGCATTTACTCACATTTGTGTATGAAACACTTGATTTTGTTATAAATGTAATATCCGATGGATAATCGAAGACGAATTCAGTGTTTATCACACAGTTAGTACAATCATATCACGTCAGAAAAACGATTATAACACAGAATAAAATACCATAACACATATTTCACTTTCTATGACACAAAGTCATTCACTCTTACAATACAAACATAAGACAATAAGACAATAACCAAAAAAACACGAACACACACACACACACACACACACACACACACACACACACACACACACAGACTTCTATAGCACACACTTAAGACAATAACAAATAAACAAAACACCCGACAACACACAAACACGCAACACTTTTATTGTACCTGAGAGAATAATCTGTGTGTTCGTGAGCGATATTGTTTTATTGTATATAGCGATGTGTGTGTGTGTGTGTGTGCGTGTGTTATTGTTGAAGGCGCCTGAAGGCCGAGCGAACACGCATCTAATCACAAACACACATATTCGCTGTGATAATGGCCCATATAAGTGATCGATTAACTCATATAACACACAGACACACCTACAGATGTATAATATCCGTCAATCACTCACCCTCGAGCAGTCTAGAGATCAGAGAATCCACGTCCAGCTCCCCCTCCGCCATGACTGACCCAACGAAGATCCGCCCGCCTGCGCGCGCACCTGCCCGAGATTCGGCGCGCTCCCGACGCGCGGGCCTCGAAACCCTGACGAATGTGCGCTGATCTCACCACCATAGAAGACAGGATGTTATCCAAAGGGACTTTTATTGAAATATTATCACTAAAAATACATTCTGTTTCACCCTAACCCTCTACTAAATTAAACAATTTTTTTGAAAAATTTAAAGATAAGCAAAAAGGGCGACGAGACTCTACATCGGGTCTTCTTATTTAAATATTTAGTTTTTCAATTGTTTTAAGAAAAACACTTTGAACGTTTTCTTCACTTTTTTATTAAACATTTTTGTTATAACAAAACAATGTTACAACATAAACATAAAATGACATTAAAAACACAGAGGTTAATGAAAAGAGAGAAAATAAAACATTACCATGGATCGAAACACGCAAGACAAAAAACAAACACAAAAAATCAGGAGAGGGAATTACACAAAAAAGTATAAAATCAAATTACAAATTAAATAGGTTGAAAAGCTTATAAACTGAGCAAATTTTACAAGTTTTTGTACTTTCATATTAGAATAATACAAAATTGTTCTTAATACAGTTTTATCTCTTGTAAGAAGACTATAAAAATAGGTTTGCAATTAGAAAATGTACATTTATGTATGTCAAATCCGCCGAGAACTTTTATGTTTTGTGACGAGGACACATTTCCGGTTTCGCTGCGGCTCCGCTTCCGTGATTGGAGGCGACGCGTGACGTCATCGGCGCTCGACGGCGGCAGTGTCGCAGGAATGGAAAGATGCAGGAGGAAGGCAAGAAAAGAGAGAAAGAAAAGAAGAAGAGGAGATCAGAACGGGCACCTGCTGATGGAGAGGTGAAGATGAGGAAGAGTGCTGAGTCCCGCGTGGAGGTGAGAGAGATATTAAGCGCGGTGACGTCACCGTACAGTTTCGTGATGATGATGAAAGAGCGGATACGACCCCCCCACACACAGCGAGAAATCTGACAGTAGAAATGATCAAGTTTGTCTGATTTAAATCAATAACAGTGACGTGGCAAGCGATATTATTATCTATCGTTGTCGTCATCATTCATTGACTAACTCTCAGGACTCATGTTGTCATAGAGCTAACAACTGTTTGTCATTGAGCTTGTGTTTATTCGTATTTAATGTTATTCACTCACGTCGTTCAAACAGACATTCGTTCTCTGTTTCTTAAAGGACGTGAGCGAGAAGCCAGAAGCGCAGGAGGTTCTTCAGGAACCCAGTGATGTGGAGGAAGGTGGACTAGACCTGAATAAGTCCATCAAACCCGTCAGCGCTTACGTGCAGGACCGTGAAGAGATGCTGGAACAGTGCTTTCATGTGCTGGGAGAGACGAAACTCAAAAACATGCTGCCTGATGAGCTCAAGGTGCATTTCTGACATTCACACTAGATCTCTACACCACATGCACACTCACACAACTTCCACCTTTTTCACTGATGCTATTGTAAGGTGGTGAAAAATGTGAGAACAGAATAACCACCAACCACCCACTGGCCCAATGGCGGAGTCCAAGTGGCATGGCGAAGGCATGCGCGCGTTCTGTCTTTCAGCGCTCTGGTTTGTTACAGTTAACGATATTTTAACATCGCGTAATTTATCTGACTCCAAAAGATAAAAAAGAAACCTCGTTGAATGATATTATTTGTATTAGATTATTGTGAGTGATAATAATCCTGCAATTTGGGTCAGTGTTTGATTCTTCTGCCTCATTCTACATTACACTCCTTCATCCGATTCTCAGTGTCGCTTAGAGTCTCGCGCCGGCCGTTACACGCGGATCTCACGGTCACAAACTCGTCAGTTTTGGTCACTGCCAGAGGTTCTATGACTAGTAACACTCAGAAAGCATTATTTTATCTAGTCCCCTTAGACTATAAAAACTTAATTAAAGTAATGATTACTTCTAACCAGAGGTCATGACCACTCCATAGAGATAAATAGACCAATCTTACTTCCTCTGATGGTAGCTTTGTATAATCATGCCATAGTTTCCTATGTACACTTAGTTAGAATAATATTTCAATAACCAGAGGTTTGAGACTTACCTTATTTAGATTGGTCAGACAACATATGTGCTGTTCTAAACGGAAACATCAGCCCCTACGATCTAAGTACACTTAAACTAATGCCAAGTAGTTAGCCGGAGCTCTAAAATCTCAGCTGGCGTGCCCCAATGCTCCACCTAATACAGGATTTTAGTCCGTCACTAACCTGAACGTAGATTTGCGGTAACAAAGGATATAACGTGATCTACTAAAGTTCATAAACTCAGAATAATGCAGAACAATTCAAACATGACAATTTATTAGTCAGGTAAATGTTTCTTGCCAATTACAATTCAATTCAGAGAATACGAAAACAAAACATCAAATCCTCAAAGATTAGTCTACGAGTCTAAGACCCATACCTGACAGTAGAAAAAAGATGCGATCGGAAAAAACACAGTGCTGTGTGTCTGAAGGCTCACACACAGCACCGTGGGGTTCATCATAGTAAGAATTCCCCAGAACATTTTGCCAGCTTCCCTTAAATACCCAGACCAAAATACCCTTCCTCCACACAACAATAATTTACATTGTAAAGGACTCTGTCCTGGATCTGATCAGGCATCAAATGGGCATTTGCATGAAGACACAACCTCAACAGTGAGCAGAATATCTTTAAAGCCTCAAACCTATGTTATGATCTGCTCTACTGCTGTGGATATGAGACCATTGTACCAATCACACTGAGACATTTCAAATGATACCAATTATGCATATGAAGATTCTTTGTTCATTTAAGATATGGTATTTGTCAACTCCAGTTCATGGGTGAGCTTTGAATTGCTCTGAGTTCAGTTGGAGAGAGAGGAGAGGGGGTGAAGAGAACAGATGTAAAGGTGTGAGTTGGTCGTCATCATTCATTGTTGTATGCTGTCTGAGATGGAGATGCAAACCCTGTGGGGAGTTCATTGTATTGGATGAAGTTCTGTGTTTCCCGGGATATGGTGCCCTTTTGCTGCGGACACCTTGGCACCAGCCTTACAGTTCCCCCCTTGACCCCGTGGGGCAAACCCAGATCAGTTTCCTATGGGGTCATTGTAAGGCATTTGTAAAGTTCTTGGCAATGTTGCTAGATGTTTCAGTTTCTAGTACCGGAAGTGTTCAGACCAGTGTGCCTCGTTCGGTGAACATGTCCATAATGGGAAACTTTCTGCTCCCAGTGGCTTCCTCCGTGTGATGAAGTTCTGAATCTTTGAAGAATTTTCTGTCACCTCCAGACGTTGTAGACTTCTGGGTTCAGATCTCGGAGGGGAAGTTTATGTTGTGGAGAACACACCACTGTGTGTGAGACACCTGCACATCTTCGTCGATTGAACACTAATGTACTCAGTTACTGTTTAAGAGAGTGGTGAGGCAAAGCACAAGAAACAAAACATAAAAAGAAAAAAAAAATGCGAGAGGTACAAGGGGTCTCAGATATCTTTCAAGGTACTGTGCTTAAGAAGGTGGATTCCTAAGATTTTCAAATTTCTGTTCAAAATTCAAGTTTGAGGTAGTGGAACTTAAATATTCTTGGTTTCTGGGAACTGAAGGAAAGGAAACAAAAGCCCAGGTTAACATAACATAACATGACATGACATGACAACATGTTCAGGTATGCATATCTAGAGCATATATTAATAATAATAGACGCATAATTAATCATCTTAAATATGCAGATATCACTAATAATCAATCTTTCAAAAGAATTCAAAATTTTCTTATGTAAATTGCCTGGCAGGTATACAATTGTAATGATGTTTCTTAAAACATAGCCAGGAGTCTATACAATTGGAGATTCAGAATCTCATGTCAGATTTTTGTGTTTGTGTGTATGGTGTGTGTATGGTGATCTGTTGACCCGGTCATTTTTGCTGTTATGAGCTTAATTGGAAGTTGTTTGGTTGATCATGAGAAATGCCTGCACTTCAAAGTCAACCACTTGGCAGCGTTTGTGTTGTTATTGATGGCTAGTGGAAATATCAGGGATCCTCTGACTTTCCAACTAGCTCAACAATAATAATGTGTTTGAAATTTCTGTGGCAAGTTGGTTATTGCAATAAATTAATAAATCATTCAAATGAGGCCTTAGCCATGTACATTCAAATGTTTCACATATTGTGTTGAGATCAAGATGGACTTAGTCCTTCTGTGTCCTATATGTGAGAGCATATGTGTTTGTGTAGAATAGAATGTAGATGTGTTGTTAGGTGTGATGTCAGTTTGGGAATTTAATCCTTTACTGAGTTGTAGGATGTGTAGTATTTATGTCTGGATAGTCTTTACGTCTATACCAGATGAGTTGTAATAGTGGAAGATGTGTTTGCTTTATGTGTATGTCTGGGAGATGGGTAAAACCTGTTAAACAACAATGTGTGTTGTTAAATTTAGTTCCAGTGCTACACCGGGAGGCCATAGCTACTTCTAATGAAGTAGTCTTGTGAGGTGTGAATGGCCCCTTGAATTGTCTTTCGCACCCATCTCCCGAATTTCAGGTTGTGTTCCTGCAAGGTTTGTTGTCTTGGCTGGATTTGAGGAGGACAGACACCTCTCTGGTATCTGACCCTCGAGGACTTGCAGTTTTATACCCTGAAAGTAAAACAAACATGGAGAGAAATAGTTCCTGAAAGTTTTGAGGAATTTGCATTGAGACATGTTGTACAACTTTTTCTATGATGGTCTCATATGGTTTTATGCTATCAGGAAGTAGATGTACCATTATCATGTTACTTTTGCAAATTTAATTTCAGAAGCCATATTAACATAAATGTCCTTGGTCGTTTTTGACTTACAACTGCTGTTAAAGTGTAGTCTGAGTGTGAAGCACCTTAAGCTGTTCGTTCAGTTAATTCTTCACAGTCTGCTGTGTCATGAGCACTAGAAACTCCATTCTTTCTGGAGATTTACTTTAGTTAGTGGGTGACTTTCACCCTTCTATTCACAAGCTCAATGGCTTTACTTTGTTGCTCATTTCAGTCACATCTGTGGTCTTACCTGGTGCTGTTCACACGTTTGGTCATTTTAGATCTCTATGACCTGTAAGGACTATGAAATCTCACACTAATGTTAGGCATTACCAAAGATTTCATTACTCAGTTGTTGAAATAAACCTCTTTGTTAACTTAAAGGATGATTTTATTCACTATCACTTGTGGCACAGTATTTGCTGTGTTACGGCAAAGCAAAAGGCAAAAGTATACCCCCCTTTTTGGCACTGTGTAGTGAACTAATAAATCATAAATGTAAAGATTCTTAGGACCCTTGGTGGTTCTGGCCCATGTAGATTTGTGAAGTTGGTAAAGTATGTCATGCATTACTTTAACCATCCGAGGCCTGTCTGGCCAGTATAATATAATATATATCATAATGTGATTATAATATCTATTACATTATATTAAAAATAATATAAATAAAATAATAATTTCATTGCTGGTCTCAAAGGTCTCCAGAAGGATATTTATTAAGTTGCATAAGTAAGAACACATTCCTGTGATTTGACGCTGCATTATGTCTCTATTGCTGTAAACATACAAGAAACTGCAAGCACATACAGGACTGGGAGCAGGGCTCATTTCAGCATGTTTTTTGGGCTGAGTCATCTAATGTTAATTTATTTACATATGAGAAGGAAGAAAGGATTCGGGCAGATTGGTGCAGAGCACAGACATTCTTTTAGGTTTTAAAAGCCTAAACATTCCGTCAATGTTAAGACATACAGAAGTGCAAAAATACTTTTAGTAGCTCTCACTGAATTACTGTATAAAAAAGGAATTCTACATTCCTACAGTGATTTCAGGACTTTACTATCAGCTCTTTTTATGGCTTTCAACAATCTCTAGAAAACTGGTCCAAATTGTTTCTTTGACAAGTACCACAGTCTCATAAAGATAGGACAGAGCCTAGAACTTAAAGACAGTACTAACTGCACTGCACTGTATGTTAAGATGTTAAAACCTGACATTCAATAGGACCTTTGACTGATTCGCAGGAAAATAATGATATTCTGCTTTTTACAATTTGGCTAAACATCTCCCTTGAAACAAGTATAGATAGTACGTTTTCTGAGTGGGGGTAAACCCCATTGTTCTCAGTGTTGTGTCTCCCTCAGTGAGGTACACACTTTGTTGACCCATGTAACAACAGTTTTATCATTATCTTTGCAGTCATCAGCTTTCAGCAATTGGGAATCCTGCATTGTTTTTTAGGAGTTGTAATAAGACTTACTGGTTTCATTCTATTCTCTATCCTATACCATTTTTGAATCCTGAGTGTTCTCTTTAAGATACCAACAGGCACTCTGCATACACTTCAAGTAACTTTCTTCCTACTTGCTAAATATCCAAACTTCTGTTCTACTCCACGTGTTGGTCATTTTAACTCCAACAGGGCCAACTTAAACCATTAATCTTCCCTTTCTCACTCATTCTCCTTTTGATTACAATGTCTCCAGATCTTTTTCAACAAGCATTTATTATACTGATGCTTTCAGCATTTAATTATCACAATTGCTTTATCTTTGCTTTTGATACATCTTTTTTATTTGCCCAAATTCTTCTCTCATATGCAAAACATCATCTTGCAATTTACATATTTCCAATAGGATTTTCAAATTGTTAAGTCTTGTTCAGAAGAGGCTTGTTTGCCTTAAGTGTTGCATATTACTGACAACAGCATAAACAATAGTAACATGAAGTTAAATTATGGATTTTACCTGTAACCTTAGTTGAGAACCAGAATAAAATTTGGATGATCTTACTCCATTTTAAAAATTACCTTTTATTGCATGGGCAAACAAAGGATCTCTGATTTGCAGAGCAATTGTATTTGTAATTCATCTACACTGCTGCTATCATTTCCCTGATAATGTGGTTTAATCTAAATCTTTTAGCCCCTCCGGATTTTAAGGTCTCCGATCTAACAGTGGGTATTCCGACCCATTCTATAAATGTGTCTAAATGGGTTGCGTCTTCGCTTCCCCTCAACACTTCTAAAAGGCAATGAAAAATTTACTTACCACTGCAGCTGAAGAAATAGAAGTTCATACCTTGCTCCGTGCAACTTCCAGTGTTGCGCTTTGAAAGACATTACTCACTTGCTGGAGATCGCGTCGCCGAATCACCTCTTTGTAAGGTGACCAGAGACAGATCCCAGAAGAATAATGCATTTTGTAAAGTATCACGTCGCCGGGGTCACCACTTGTAAGGTGGTGAAAAATGTGAGAACAGAATAACCACCAACCACCCACTGGCCCAATGGCGGAGTCCAAGTGGCATGGCGAAGGCATGCGCGCGTTCTGTCTTTCAGCGCTCTGGTTTGTTACAGTTAACGATATTTTAACATCGCGTAATTTATCTGACTCCAAAAGATAAAAAAGAAACCTCGTTGAATGATATTATTTGTATTAGATTATTGTGAGTGATAATAATCCTGCAATTTGGGTCAGTGTTTGATTCTTCTGCCTCATTCTACATTACACTCCTTCATCCGATTCTCAGTGACGCTTAGAGTCTCGCGCCGGCCGTTACACGTGGATCTCACGGTCACAAACTCGTCAGTTTTGGTCACTGCCAGAGGTTCTATGACTAGTAATACTCAGAAAGCATTATTTTATCTAGTCCCCTTAGACTATAAAAACTTAATTAAAGTAATGATTATTTCTAACCAGAGATCATGACCACTCCATAGAGATAAATAGACCAATCTTACTTCCTCTGATGGTAGCTTTGTATAATCATGCCATAGTTTCCTATGTACACTTAGTTAGAATAATATTTCAATAACCAGAGGTTTGAGACTTACCTTATTTAGATTGGTCAGACAACATATGTGCTGTTCTAAACGGAAACATCAGCCCCTACGGTCTAAGTACACTTAAACTAATGCCAAGTAGTTAGCCGGAGCTCTAAAATCTCAGCTGGCGTGCCCCAATGCTCCACCTAATACAGGATTTTAGTCCGTCACTAACCTGAACGTAGATTTGCGGTAACAAAGGATATAACGTGATCTACTAAAGTTCATAAACTCAGAATAATGCAGAACAATTCAAACATGACAATTTATTAGTCAGGTAAATGTTTCTTGCCAATTACAATTCAATTCAGAGAATACGAAAACAAAACATCAAATCCTCAAAGATTAGTCTACGAGTCTAAGACGCATACCTGACAGTAGAAAAAAGATGCGATCGGAAAAAACACAGTGCTGTGTGTCTGAAGGCTCACACACAGCACCGTGGGGTTCATCATAGTAAGAATTCCCCAGAACATTTTGCCAGCTTCCCTTAAATACCCAGACCAAAATACCCTTCCTCCACACAACAATAATTTACATTGTAAAGGACTCTGTCCTGGATCTGATCAGGCATCAAATGGGCATTTGCATGAAGACACAACCTCAACAGTGAGCAGAATATCTTTAAAGCCTCAAACCTATGTTATGATCTGCTCTACTGCTGTGGATATGAGACCATTGTACCAATCACACTGAGACATTTCAAATGATGCCAAATATGCATATGAAGATTCTTTGTTCTTATAAGATATGGTATTTGTCAACTCCAGTTCATGGGTGAGCTTTGAATTGCTCTGAGTTCAGTTGGAGAGAGAGGAGAGGGGGTGAAGAGAACAGATGTAAAGGTGTGAGTTGGTCGTCATCATTCATTGTTGTATGCTGTCTGAGATGGAGATGCAAACCCTGTGGGGAGTTCATTGTATTGGATGAAGTTCTGTGTTTCCCTGGATATGGTGCCCTTTTGGTGCGGACACCTTGGCACCAGCCTTACACTATATAAGAGCATAAAGATTCCAGCCATTGTGTTAAGGGAGCTGAGTGTGTGTCTGTGTGTGTTCTGATGAAAAACAGCACTGGATATTTCCGGTGCCCCTTTTTTGCCCCTGTAGTGGACATGACCATATAAGGAATGGAGTAAAATCTTTAGCACTGCTTTCCAGGCAATTCCTGACACAACGATGACAAATGCCGACAAACGTGTGACGCCAATGACATACATCATGCATTTAGTCACGGATCCGAACTGAGGACGAAACAATAATTAAATATCACAAATAAATAAATAAAAGAAAATAATAAAATAAAAATTAAAAAAAGAATCATGTTATTACGCAAATTTCATCTCCTGTAATATCGGCTCCAAATCTCAAGTGTAAATTTTCTACAAAACTGTAGATTACATAAAATATCACGGCTATCTTCAACATTTGAGTAAAAAAGCCATGAAAATCAAGCTTTTTAGATGGGGAGGTTTCACAAATGTGTTTGATTCGACACAGAATGACCTAATAAATAAATATATCACATAAATCAAGATGATGTCACTCTTCGCTCTCTCTCATTTTAACACATGCTACTAAAGACACAAAAAACATCAACGTACGCCAAAACAAGCGAACTACTCTGTATATTAGCAATCTCACATACACCACATAACCGGATTAAGGATTATCGCACACTGTTAAAGTTGAGGGCATTCCATCGAAGTTCATCACCATAGCAACAAACACGGCACAGACCACCTGTTGCAGAGCACCTTAAATACAGCCCGTCATCTGATATTTTAATGAAGGAAACTTGAGTTGTGTTCTGTTGAGCGTGCACTCGAACGAAGTGAGAGCGGATTTCTTATGTTTTATCAAATCCTGAACGTGTCAGATCTTCTGAGATCCTTCTTGTCTGCAGGAGTGTCCTTCAACGGAGATCAAGAAACTGTGCTGGGATCAATTACGGCAGCTTTCCGACGTTCATCTGCTGGAGATTTTGGAAGGTGAGAATGAAATGCACGCTGTGTTAATTTCGTGTGCTCTGTGACTTTCTCTGTCCATAACAATCACGATTTGAAGAACGACGGATTTTGTCGTTTGTGAAGGTAAAAAGTTGACTGTCACGGCGGCTCCTGAAGAGAAGAACTCGACAGACGGCCAGTACGTTCAATGCTTTCCTGTATCATGAATATCTCGCAGCCAATCTCATGCAATATAGGAATGATTTTTGATTTATGCACTTACAGACAGGACAGCATCGTGGACTCCACCTCCTGTCCGAAAGAAACGGATGAAAAGCAAGGTAAAGATTCAATCATTTAAGTGGTTTGTTCTCAAATCGTCTTACTCAGTGTTTGATTGACTTGCATCGCAGGTTCAGGATCTGAAGAGGACAGCGATGTTCTGAGCATCAACGCCGACATCGACGACAGTGACATCGAGGGGCACAAAGACGTCAAACCTGAAGAAGCACCGCTCGAGACTCCTCCTCCCGCCCCGCCCGTTCAATCGTCTGAGCCCAAGGTGGAGCTCCAGCAGGACATCGACAGAAGCGTCAGCGAGATTCTGGCTCCGACGCCCCCTGTCACCAAGAAAGATGTGATGCCCGCCATCCCGGAACGAGGACGAACGCAGCAGCCGTCTGCTCAGCAGCTTGAGTTGTTGGAGCTGGAGATGAGGGCGAGGGCCATTAAAGCACTCATGAAAGCCGGCGAGATGAAGAAACGGGTTTGATGTTGAATGCTGTGTTTAAATCTGGGACCACGGGGTGATGTGCTGTTTGATTTTGTTCGAGCAAAGGATTTTGTTTCCGTTTCGTTTTAGTACTGACTAAGAAACTGCTTGTGTTTTGTCCAGAAACCATATGGTGAAATAAAGTCTGATTTTCTTTAGCTTGTGAAAGTTCATTTGAAGGTTAGAAGGGGATAAAGGACGGTCAAACATGAGTCGTTTTTCTTTTTATCTGCCTATTCCTTCCTCGTAAGCCTTTTTTAATGATTTGCTTATTTTGTTTTTGCACACAAGTCCAAACTTGATCTAAACTATTCATTACAACACGAGCATTGATCACTCATTTATATTTCAGGGAGACGTGAAAACAATTCATCAAGAAGAAAAGAGAAACATTTATTTTTACATGTACTGGAAACACTGGCACAGAGTGAGTGAGAAGAGACCGTATAAGTGCAGTGAGAAATAATCAGAGAATGAGTGCCGTGCATGTATATTTGGGCTGTCAAAAGATTAACCGCGTCCAGAATAAAAGTTTATGTTTACACAATATATGTCTGTGTACTGTACATATTTTTTATTTACAAACTCAAACATGTATACATATTTAAGAAAAAATTTACATGTATTTTTTTATATTTACCAATAATTAAATATATATATTTATGTTTGCATAACTAAATACATCAATAATATGCAAATTATACAGACATATCTTATTATTACATAGACTTTTATTCTGGACCCGATTAATTGTTTGACAGCCCTAATTTATTTAGGCACGCCTTGCAGAATAAAAGGCGGATCATTTAAGGCAAACCTGAGGAATCATATAGGAAACAAAAGTTTGTTTTGAATTTAGTATCTGCCCAAAAAAGTTATTTTACTTAACAGATATGTACAGATGTGTACACAACGCACACACACAAAAAGCTTGCTTTCTAATACCAGATGATGTTACATTGATGTGTGGCTTTATGGATTGATTTGAAATTTGTAAAGTCAATTTTTACATTATCAGTCACGTTATTTGTAGGCTATTAGTTGTTAATAAAGCGAACAAAACAAATGTTTTCCATGTTTATTTACTTTTACATTTATTACGTTTAATAAAATTAATTAATATATTTAAAGTAAAACACTGCTATAGCATTTATCTAATCAGTTTATTCTCAAAAAGTAGAAAATAACTTTGTCACTTCTTTAGATCATACTCAAACATGCATAAATTTGATAATTACGCTTGTTTTGTAAATGTATACCTATTTCAGACAGCATGGTTAATATTCAAATAGTTACATATTAATATTTATGTATAATATATATGGGTCATTCTAGAATTGGGGGTACATTTTGAGTCTCATAGATGAACTTTTTATTATTTAAAAAATATATATATTGAAACAGTTTTGAATCATTACACAAATTATATCAAGCTATAACTAAAAATGATGTTAATATGTCTATTTTGGAACATTTTGTCTTGAAAATATAACTATAAGACTCCCTCTATACCTATTTTTGACAGTCTATGCCTCCGGAATCATACATTCAGCTTCAATTATCATGAAATAATCACGTCTAATTTTTATTATTTTTATAGTGTTTACTAATTTATGTAAACAGTTGCATAAAACATCTATTTCTGTATTATTTGTAATTTTAGTAATTAAAAAATACATTCTGTGTCTGTCCCTACGTTCTGGTCAACTCTGTTAACTCTGTTATAAAAAGGCATAAAAATATTTGCACTGATAGAAAAAGCATGTAACTTGCTCCAAGTGATGTCACTTCCTCTGGTGGAAAAATCTGGAAGGTACTGAGGTATGGTGTTATTCCTCTCTCATTAATTTGTACAAAATGTTTAGGATACACCAATAGTAGATTAATTATTTGTGAAATCTGTTATTGTGATATTTCACTTTGATTTTCAGAATAATTAAAAATATTCTTACAAGTTTAAGATCAGCAAATATTTAAAATGTTAAATTTGAAGTGTGTTCTATGAAAATAAGAAAGTTTAACACAAAAACAAAATCCTATCTTTTTCTATTTTAAATGTACCCGCAATTCTAGAGTGACACAGAGATGCACAGCAGCAGTCCTGGATGAAACAGCAGGTGGGATGGCATGATTGGCTTCATTGCAAATGCCTGTAGTGGCATTGTCTCGCTAGCCCCCCCACATCTCACGTAGCTAGGCAAAGTTATGATGCACAATCTTGTCACTCACATCACGTTCCTCTTATGAATCTTGCCGGGTGCAACATGCTCTCTGGCCTTCACATTTTCTGCAGTGATTCCTGGACAAAAGCAGGTGTCACGCTCCGGTGTCTTTCATTGAAGTACTGGTGAGCGGTGTAGGGCATGTCAAGATTGGAGGCACTTGGCTGGCCCTGGGGATGTTGTGGTGGTGCCTTCTGACCTCAGGCTCTGGTAAGAGCCGTGTTCTGCTGGTGCTTGGCTACCCCCTCCTTTCATTCTGGTCCCGCTGTCAGTGTAGACCAGTGTTAAGGCAGTGTTTGGCAAGTCATTTACATGAGTGGGCAGTTCTTTTTAACAGTTCACGAACCTTGTAGGTGGCGTTCTGTGAGCCCAGGATGCAGCTAGCTTGGGATGTAATGTCATGTGCTTCTGTGAGTGGGGCCACGTAGTTGACATTATTCAAAATATTTGGTAAATGTACTCAGTATAAATGTACAGTATGCACGCTGCAAAACGATGACTTATTCAGTAAAAAGGGGGTGTGGCTTCCAGAAGGGGCCATGCTCCACGTATTCCATTGAACATGTGTGGTTGAAGGCTTAGTCACACTGTGTGTTGAGCTGAACAGTGACCCCTTTTGGTGAATGCAGGTGCAGCAGTCTCATTTATTCATCAGAGTGCAAAGCTCTGGGCTGTTGAAAATCTAGTAGAAAGTTCTCGCACTTGAGAAGGCCCCCCATGGGGCTGTCAGATTGGCAAGAACCAGGAAGTAGCAGGTTCAGCATTGGTTATTCCATTTCAACTTCAAGGCATAGGTGTCCTGGGCCAATGCCCTGGTTGACAGGCATGAGTCCAATGGAAACTGTGCGCACTTGGCAGAAGAAGAAATGTCTGAAGATGGTGTTATTGTGGAGAGCGTGTGAACAGTGTAAAGCTGATGTCGGAGATTTCTGCCCATAGTTCCTGTAGGGTGCCTGCTATCATCATGTCACTTGGTGATGTGCCTTTGGCATGTAAGAGCAGGAATCGTTTGGGTCATCGGCTGGTTCGACCTTGAGACTTAGTTCTCGCGACCAGCTGAGATGTCATGCCTTACATTTGTGACCTGGCAATGTGATGCTAAAAGTCTCTTAGAAGCTCAAAAACTATTCAGCAGGTCTTCGTTAGTGAAGAGAATGATATGTACATGGGGTGTACATGCACGTGGAGCCGCTGGTCAGGTTTTTGGGAACCTCTTGTTTCAGTCACACCTCAGTTGATGGCCGTGTGTGTCTCGGCTTATCTGGGTAGTCAGCCGTCTGCGGAGATGCGGTCTGGGTGCCATGCTCATCTTGTGTTAGGATGACTGTCTCTGTGGTCGAAAAGTACCAAAAGCGGGCAATGGTGGTGTTGCGGGAGGCGAACAGGTTTACCTGGGCCTGCCCGAACAGCATCCAAATGAGCTGGACTGCGCGGGGGTGGAGTCCCCACTCTCAACGAGGCGTATACTGACGAGAAAGCGCGTTGGCTGTCTGGTTCAGTTTGCCCGCGATGTGTGTGGCCCGCAGGGAACAGGTCACCTGTTGACTACACCGAAGGAGGCGTCGAGCAAGTCGTGTTAGCTGCTGTGAGCGTAGGCCACCCTGACGATTGATGTACGCCACAGATGTAGTGCTGTCCTCGGACCAGCACGTGCTTGTCCTGCACGAGAGGTCACAGCCTGCTCAGTGCATTAGCACAGCCCACAACCCTTGGCAATTGATATGCCAGCGCAGGCTGGGGTTCGTCCAACGCCCGCTACTGCGTGCCCGTTACCACGGAGACTGCGTGCCCGAACTGGATCGAGTAGCCAAAATGCCGCCTGTGGGGGCACACGAACCGGAGCCGATGTCGAAGGGGTCCTGGGCTGCTGGGAAGCAGACGTCACTCGGGATCTCGGAGGCCTCTTGGGCGGCAGAGTTGCGGCGCTGTAAAATGTGGCTAATCGCCACTATCTGCTTCTTCACCGTCAAAAACTGCTGAGCGGAGTCCTCGACGGTGTTACCAACAACCCACCCTGCGAGACGGGTGTATCAAAAAAGCGGACTCGGTGTCACTCATCTGCGCAAGGTTCAGCCGGAGGTGTCTCTCCTGGACCACTACCATGGACATCGTCTGACCCAGAGCCCGTGCCGCCACCTTGGTCGCCCGTAGAGCGCTGTCAGTGGCGGCACGGAGATCCTGCATTATACCCGGGTCGGCCTTACCCTCGTGGAGCTCTCTCAACGCCTTGGCCTGGTGGACCTGAAGGATGGCCATGGCGTAGAGAGAGGAGGCAGCCTGGCCCGCGGCAGCGTAAGCCTTCGACACCAGTGATGCCGAAGTCCTACACGCGTTGCACGGTAGGCGTGGCCCATTCCCCCAGGTGGCAGCCGTCTGCGGGCACAGGTGCACTGAAACCGAACGTTCCAACTGGGGGATCTCGACGTAGCCTTTGCCTGCCCCACCATCGAGGGAAGTGAGGGAGCCAGAGCTGGTTTGACTGGAGCGGGCCGTGAGTGGAGCGCTCCGAGTCTTACACAACTCCTCATGCATCTCCGGGAAAAAACTGGCACCCGGGGTGTGCGACCTGGGGTCCTCCGACCCCAGGAACCACGTATCCCCGGGTTTGCATGGCTCACATCACTTCTGCTTCCTCCTGAGCTCGACCCCCCTTGGAGGGGTCAAATTCATCAGAGTCGGATGCCAGCAAGTCTCCCTCTGATGCAGCGAGCGACATCTCATCTAGGTCACGCATCGTTGCCGAGTGCGTGCCTGAGGATCCGTAAGGTATGCCACCGCCGGTTGGGGAACGTTCAGAAGAGCGAATCGGGGTACGATCGGCCGATGAGCACTTGGCTGGCGGTTTTACGTTTGCAGAAATCCCCACATCACTAACGCTGCTAACACTGGCGGGCATCGGGGCCTTAGCCACCGACGTCACGGCCCGGGTAGCAACGAAATGGTGGCTGGTTCCCGTAGGAAGACAGCCACCCGTGACCGCAACTTCTGTATAACAATCTGTGCGCGCAGTGCGGGCAAGATGTGTCAACGAAAGCTGCCTCAGTGTGCTGGACGCCCATACACTCGACGTAGCTATCATGTCCACCCCCCTCCTTGATGAGCGTACCACACCCAAGAGAACAGCAGCTTTACAGGGGCAAACAGGAAAAACAGAAAAGGTAAAACACAGCACAGTGCAAGGTGTTTATAGAAAAAGCAAGATCATTCTAATGATTAATATCTTATAAATAAAAAATAAATAAATGCAGTCTCCCGGTGAGCGAGCCAACACTTCCCTGCTGTGGCGAGGAACCCAAACTCCCATGATAGATTAATGGAGAAAAAACCTCGGGAGAAACCAGGCTCAGCCGGGAGGGCCAGATCCCTTCTGACGTGACATAGCTGCACTCAGTGACCCCAACCAAAAGCCACCGAGCAAATATCCACGAGGAAGACGAAGAGCCCACCATTCGCAACCCAGAAAGTCCCACTCGCCGAAAACTGTGCAGGTTCAACCCGGTCTCACTCCACGATCGACACCAGAAAACAGAGGAACAACCAGGAAAAATAGTAATGGCATATTGTAACTTTATTCCTCTGTTGTCCGACATCGACAAGGCCAAACCGGACCCACACAACCCCAGCAGATGAATCCCCACAACCAACGAGCCCCCCCTCTCCCCACAAACACCCATCCAACAACCTCCAATCAGGGCCACTGAATGCAGCTATAACTTCAAACTGCTGACATGTGATGTTAGTTTAGCATTAGATACCAAATATTGTAACTTCAGCATTAATAAGCCAAATAGTCCGTCTTTGCTCTTGGTTGGGGATGTAGTGGTCTGAGCTGGGATGGTTCGATGGTCGTATTTCTCTTGGGTGGTGGTGGAATTGCCTTAGATGGAGCTGGGATGGTCAGTCAGTCTGCAGCTGTAGCTGGCGTAATCTCTAGATGGGGATGGGCATATGTCGATCATCTGGGCCTGGCGGAATTTCTTCCTACCTCGGGATGGACATCCCGAGGCGAAGGCAGAAGGAGAATAATTAGCGTAGCTGCTGTTCATTAACTATGCATTAAGTGAAAGCTTGGCTGAAAAGATGTGTCTTTAATCTAGATTTAAATTGGGAGAGTGTGTCTGACCCTCGAATAGTATCAGGAAGGCTATTCCAGAGTTTAGGTGCTACGTATGAGAAAGCTCGTCCCCCTTTGGTGGATTTTGTTATTCTAGATGTTCTCAAAAGTCCAGAGTTTTGAGATCTTAGAGAGCGTGATGGGTTGTAACGTGATAAAAGCTCAGTTATGTAAGTAGGGGCTAAACCATTTAAAGATTTGTAAGTAATTAAAGGAATTTTGAAATCAATACGATACTTGGGTAGCCAGTGAAGCGATGATAAAACTGGGGTTATGTGATCGTATTTTCTTGACCTAGTAAGAACTCTGGCAGCTGCATTCTGAACTAACTGTAGTTTGTTAATCGATGATACAGGACAACCACTAAGTTTTACATTTACATTTACATTTATGCATTTGGCAGACGCTTTTATCCAAAGCGACTAACATTCCATTATCCTATACATTAATACTTAGGTATATGCAATCCCCTGGCATCGAACCCACAACCCAATGCTCTTACCACTGAGCTACAGGAAAGCTAAGTAGAGGATTACAATAGTCAAGTCTTGAGGTCACAAATGCATGAATAAGCTTTTCTGCGTCAGCAACAGTTTCGAAAATTGACAACATTTCTAAGGTGGAAGAAGGCTGTTTTTGTGATATTTGAGATGTGACTTTTGAATGACAGGTTGCTGTCTAATATAACGCCTAGGTCTTAAACTGTATTTGTTGGAGTAACAGTGCAGCCTTCAATTTGCAGGTTGTAATCTGAGATATTCTGTTTAAGTGTTTTTGGTGCGATAAGTAATATTTCTATAGTTTAAAAGAAGGCAATTACTAGTCATCCAATGTTTTATGTCCTAAATATCTATCTGTTAAGTAAGATCTGAACCATTGCAGTGCCTGTCCCTGAATACCGATATAATTGTGTAAACGATCTAGTAGTATTTTATGGTCTACAGTATCGAAAGCAGCACTAAGGTCAAGCAGGACTAAGAGTGAGATGTTACCTTTATCTGAAGCAATAAGGAGGTCATTTGTAATTCTAACGAGCGCAGTTTCAGTGCTGTGATGCGGTCTAAAGCCAGACTGAAACTTTTTGTGCATGTCATTATTTTGTAGGAAAGTACACAGTTGAGTTGACACTACTTTTTCTAGTATTTTAGACAAGTACGGGAGATTTGAAATCGGTCTATAGCTTCCAAGTTCGTTGGGGTCTAAGTTCGGTTTTTTGATAATTACAGCCAGCTTAAAGGGCCCTGGGACATGTCCTAGATTTATTGACAGGTTGATAATGTTATAAATGGGCTCAATTGCAACAGATAGTAGTAACTCCTTGTGAGAATTTGGATATCGTCTGTGTCCCCACTTAGTAACAAATAATAATATTAATCTGATAACCCATACATATTGTGTGAAATGTGATTTTAAAGACCTCTAATTGGGTTTGATTCCATTTTCGCTCCAGTTTACGCGTTTCTCTTTTTAAGACACGAGTGGTGTTATTATACCATGGTGCTATGATCTTTTCAATAATCCTTTTTTACTTCATAGGTGCGACCGCTTCTAATGCGTTAGAGAAAATAGTGCCCATGTTGCTGGTCATGTCATCGAGCGATTCTATATTAGTTGGAACGGTTATTAGAGGAGTCAGATCTGGCAAGTTCTTTACGAAACTATCTTTAGTAGTTGAGGTGATTGTTCTACCCAGTCGATAACGAGATACACAACTGATTTCTGCAGTGCGCAGTGTACATGTTATAAGATGGTGATCGGAAACATCGTCGCTTTGAGGTATAATATCGATATTGGTTAGATCGGCTCCGTGAGATATAATCAAGTCTAGAGTATGATTAAGGCGATGAGTAGGTCTATTGATGTATTGTGTTACACCACAAGAGTCTAGTAGTTCTTTAAACGCCACAGCTAAAGGATCGCTAGCACTATCTACGTGGATATTAAAATCTCCAACAATCAGTACTTTATCGACGTTAACCAATAGATCCGATAAGAAGTCTGCGAACTCTATCAGAAAATTAGTGTAAGGCCCAGGAGGTCTATACACAGTAACCAATGTAAGAGAGACCAATGATTTTTTACTTTTGTTTGGAACAATTATTTTCAACACAAGCACTTGAAATGATTTAAATGTATGCTCTGTTCTCCGAGTAACGGTAAGAAAGTCTCTAAAGATTGTTGTGACACCACCACCTCGACCAACCGGACGTGGCTCATGAATATAACCGTAGCTTGGTGGAGTAGACTCATTTAGACCGAAGTAATCATTTGGCTTAAGCCAGGTTTCAGTAAGGCAAAGTATATCAAAACTGTTGTCTGTGATCATTTCATTTACAATAACTGCCTTTGGATTTAGTGATCTAATATTAAGTAGCCCGAACTTTAGGCGTTGGCTTTGCTCATTAAATATATTGTCTTTTGGTTTAGTCTCAATAAGGTTTTTTATCTGACTTTTAAATAAATTATTATTTGGGTGTATTATTCGGGGGACAGACACAGTCTCTGTGCATTTGGAAGCAGTAACATTCGTAACAGTTGAGTGAGAAGAACAGACTATAGTTAAAATTTGTAGTTACTACACACAGATGTATACATATTTATGAAACATTTACATGTATTTATTTTCATATTTTAATTATTGAAATTACATATGTATATTCATTTCTATATATGTGAATTTTAAAAATATATTTATGTATGTGTTTATAATTACAAAATGAATATGCACAGAACACATATATATGTTATGTAAACACAAACTTTTATTCTGAATGCGTTTAATCGCGATGAATCAATTGACAGCCCTAATATATATATATATAAATATAGCTGAATACAAGCTACACACATCACAGATTAAACATTTTTAATTGTTTCCTTTATATGTCGTGATTTTCTTTGTCAAAAATAACAACTGTTCGCAATCGTGAGTGTTTTATATTTGTAACATACAATTACAATAGATGCAAAGAAAGCACCATCAACACCCACCAAAAAAAACAAAGCAAGCCGAACTCCTTGATAGATTTACGCACATAAAACTGAGACAACAAACACGGAACTGAAGATGTCTCGGAGCTTAAACATATAAAGATGAAAGAAACAGTTGCTTTTAAACACACCAGCATCTGTATATTTATAACATTCTCTACTTGTTCGACCAGGACATTTCGCTTTAACAGATACCGGAAGCTCTTAAATGGAGAAAGTGGGCGGCCCTTAAAAGGGCCTTTGTGTTGAACAGCAGATGAGATGAGGATTTATTTGCTGCTGGTGTATTTAGTGACGGCTTTTGTTCCCTCGGACACCGCGTGTTTGGCGAGTTCACCGGGCAGCAGGAGACGCACGGCGGTCTGAATCTCTCTGGATGTGATGGTGGAGCGCTTGTTGTAATGCGCGAGACGCGCCGCCTCGCCGCCGATGCGCTCAAAGATGTCGTTGACGAAAGAGTTCATGATGCCCATCGCCTTCGAAGAGATGCCGGTGTCGGGGTGAACCTGCTTCAGCACTTTGTACACGTAGATGGCGTAACTCTCCTTCCTGGACTTTCTGCGCTTCTTTCCTCCTTTAGCGGCGCTCTTCACGACGGCTTTCTTCGATCCTTTCTTAGGCGCTGTTTTCGCGGGCTCAGGCATGACTGCAATCTGAGAGAGATTTCAAACCTGTGAGTCTATGTGGCCGTGGAGAGGCATTTATACACTGATATATGCTAATCTTCCACAGAGTTCGCGTCCAATCCTATCGCGCGTCTGCGTCATACAACACTTTATTGGACAGCTCGAACTGTGACGGGAGGGTATGAGGGCCAATTACAGTCTTCTGCTGAACATTAGCTCCACCTATCGTCTCAAAGTCACAATCTGTTTCACTCTTTTGTCTTTCTTTCCGTTTACTTTCAATCTCATTTTTTCTGTAGAAAATATCATTATTCATCGAGTTAATAAACTGATTCTGTATAACCCAAAAAGATGAATAAATCACCTCTTAATCTCCTTGGATTTGTGTTTTTTTAATTCTGACGCATCACATCTATATCCTGAGGAAAATATTATGCGAGTTAAAATAGATGAAGACTAAAGAAATGTGTTTTAAGAAGTTGTTGATACTTCAAACAATGAGAAATTACATATTTTCTAAATTACTTTTGTAATTACTCAGTAAATTTACATGTATAACATAGACTGTATAAATTATGGACGTAGTGTCTGTGACGTCACCCGTAGGTTTCTGAAGAGCAGTTTTGATGCTTAAAGTGGGCGGAGCCGGCCGTCGCCATTTTAGATAAGCGTCACTCAAGGATAATCGAACATGGGCAAAAAGGCGGGGCGTAAAAAAAAGTTGGGGCGTGGTTGGAGCCGAGGCGCCTGGTTGGCTGAAACCACTTGTCACTCTAGTGGCCACGCACCTAATTTGCAGAATTTTAAGCCTTAATATAAATTAAACGGGTGACTTGTAAAAACATCACCCTCCTCACAGTTGCCATGAAAGGTATAATTAGCTTTATACACCAAAATATTTTTTGTACCAGGCAGTAAACATGTTTTTATTGCTGTGAAGTTGGCCATTTTAACATGGAGCTCAATGAGATTCTGCTCTCTTGTGAAGCCAGCCTCTAGCGGCCAGTCGATGAATAGCAGTTTAAGTCACTTCCGTGTTTGCTTTGCGAGAGAGACCGGAAGTTTGCCCCTTGGATCTAAATGCTGCCTCCGAAGGCATTGCCTCACGAGACAGCCAAAAGAAGCTTTTCAAGAAAAAACTTGTGAACAGTGTTTCTCTTCAGTGCTCAAACTTGACATGTCTTTTAATCACCAGAAGAAGAAAAAATGACTCAGAAAAAGAGCGAGACATCAAGAAAGAGTCTAAGAAATTTGTTCACTTTTATTCTCTTGTGATTGTGTGTTGATGGACTTAAAACTGTCCAACGTGTTCAAAAATTGGACTTACAGACGTTCTTTGAATAAAGTTGAAGTTTATTAACCTGAAAATCAGCGCTGGGCTGTCTCACACACAACTCACTCAACAGAGAGTCCCGGAGAATCAGCTCCGCCTAAACAGTGTTTTACATTTTTATATGTGTATGTGTGGGTGTATCTTCAAGCTTGCTTCAGTAGTTAGTGTCCAATCCCACGGCTCTTGAGACATCCACCGTTTAGTCTTTAGCCAATGGAGAGATGACCGCTTGGCGCTTGTGGACAACCGCACCCTTGTTCTTTGTTCTCTTAGCATCTGTAAAACACCAAACTTCCCCCAACCTGTTCACCCAACACTTATCTAAACATAAGATCTGTGGTATGTGTTTGTATGCTCTGCTTGGTTCAGGCCAGCTAATCTCTCTTGCACATTCCTGAGCTGATTTACTCCCCTTTCCCTGGACGCACCGCTTCTTGCACTCTAATATTCTCTCCTTCACAGAACCACAGTAATTATGACACTACAGCATGATTATATTGATAACAAATAACTTGATTAAACATATGCAATTAAAACATGGTAATAAAACACAACACTCTTAAAGACTTATAAAACCCTTCAATCCCTCTCTTGACCTCGAAAGAGGTCACACATCTTCCTCATTGTCATCCTCCATGATATAATCTCCTGCCAAAAGGGGCATATTCATATTATATGGGGGCGGGTCTCTTTTTTCTATTGCAGGTACTATTAAACGGTTGCATAGAGATCTAATGCAAGGTACACAACAACATCCACATGTGACCAAAACTATGCACTGTTCACAGCTTTTAAATCCCTTAGCTTGTTAACATCTGTTAAAGCACCTTTTATAAATATAACACTTACTCCTGTAATTATAGAGCACCTTTAAGCATAACACATTTGGTAGAAAAGAAAAATGAGGTAGTAAAACTTTAATAAAAATGATACCTTAAGACCACGTATATATGGTTATTGTTATTTGCACTCCTGCAAATACTTCTGTTAAAATTTACAAAACTTTTTGGAATTCCAATTGGTTTAATCCACACCCCAGCCGGGGTACAGAAACTGTTTTCACACTGTGCCTAAAACACCAATTTCTCATGCATATTAGGCTTTTCTTGAAATTCTCATATGTGGGGAGATCAGAGCTTTTTGCTTTTGTGATCAAATGAAAAATTGTTCTCCCGTCTCTCTCGTGTGTGACTGCACACTCACCCACTACTTTGCCTTGCTCTTTCACTTTCTCTACCCCGTACCTGTCTTTGAATGCTACAGCAATGCCTGCTCCATACACTGTATCTTGGCTTACACAATGTGCTAATGGTTCACCGTCTGGGCTTGAAAACAAATCACCTCTCCTATGTGTTATTTTCAGGGTTCCTGTCACCCTCTCTGTGGGTAACTGAGACGCCTCGTACTGCTGCCTGATCTCTTGGGCACTTATTTTGAGGTTTTGCTGGAGGTCAGTGTTATCTGGATCCTCCCTCTCTTGGACCTGCGTCCTCAGGTCCACTCGAGTATCGTACAATGACCTGTTGGGTGGAGCAGAATTAACACAAGATGACAAATGGTACCATGTGTCTCCTTTGCCGTCAAGGCGGACACAGTGTGACGTTCGCTCCACCACCCTGAGTGGACGTGACCATCTGGCCTCGTTCCATTTCTTGCGGAAACGTTTCAGACGGACATATTCGGTTTGGTCAGGAACTGGTTCTGGATTGGGGTAAACAGGTGTCTGATGAGAAAATTGCTTAACCAAAGCAGTTCGTTTTTCAAAATATACACAGTGTGACACAGGTAAACAGGTGGATTCGGTCAGTGGTGTTGATGGCCCTGGAAATGATCGACCTGTAAGTAATTCAAAAGGTGTGAAACCAGAAAGTCTGTTAGTAGATGAACGTACAGACATTAATGCAATAGGCATCATTTGTTTTAGAATATAACACACTCTCTACATCACAAAGCGCCCAGTCCTGAGCTGCACTTAGTTTTTTAGCCATTTCACCTAATGCCCTAGCTTCATGCCCTGGATGTAATGCTAAAGAAACATGTGGTACTGCTGTGTTTGACATGCGGTACCATTGTGACTGACTAGAGGTTAAATCAATTTGTGCTACCACTCCTTCTTTTCCTACAAATATTCCCTGTCCTTGCAGGCGCCACTCATGGCCTTCAATGTGTTGGAAAAGTTCTTGGTAAATGAAATCACTGTTCCTATCATAAAATAAAGTACAATGGAGGGGGTCAACAGGTGGGAAATACACTGCCAGGTCTTTGATCCACGGCAGGTGCTGATTGTACAGTGCTAACACTCCATGTGATGTTGGTGCATGGTCCAATTCCACCCAGTATATATCAGCCATTTCCATAAGGGGACCTCCGAGGAGGACATGCTGTGATGCTATACTTTGACTCTGGGAACAGTCTATGGCAGTGCCATCAGGGAAAGTAACAGTAACTCCTGTAGGAGAGCATAAAATACTTGCTCTCAGTTTCACTAGTAAGTCTCTTCCCAACAGGGGAACAGGCGCGTTTGAGGAATATAAAAACTTATGTACAAGACTCTGATTTGCCACCTTAGTGGTAAGAGGGATGGTGAAAGGCCAATATTCTAACCCGCCCGAGAACCCCATAACCCCTACTGTTTTGTCACTGATTTGTGAGTCAGTGACATGAGCTTTTTGTACAGTGGAGTATGTGGCCCCCGTATCCACTAGTGCTTTCAGTGGTTTACCATTTACCACTATGTGCATGAGAGGCTCCCCCAGACCTCTTGTGGATTCTATGGGCGGGCCCCTTCAACAATCCTCTGCGACTCCCCCAGGGCCCCATTGTGGGTTGCACCATTGGTGCATGGGCGCCTGTAAACCGCTGTGGGGAGCCGAGTGTTGTTGCCCAGGGCCGGGGTGGCCTCGCTGGGTTTGAGGTCCATGACCTCTGGTTCCACCCCTATAGGGACCCCATCCCCTCGCAGGTGGTCCCATGGCCTGACTGCCCTGGCGTTGTGGGCATTCACCCCTATAATGATCAGGGCTTCCACATGCGAAACATACTCCTCGCTGGCGACCCCCTGGGTTATTTCTACCCCTATAATTACCCCCCCTGTTGTTATATTGAGACCACTGTTGTGGTGGTATAACTCCCTGGTCATACCCAAAATATGGTGGTATTGTGGAGAACAAGAAACGAGGAGACAAGAGACGAAGATGCTTCGAGTCAGTTTAATATCCACTTTAATATATCTCGCGCCGAACAGCGAGTGAGATCAAAACAACCACACACGCAGAATAATTAGGAGGTGTCTGTCCTCCCATCTGACCCTGCTGGACTGCTCCCAGGTGTGGAGTGTTCTGCACCATTTGTTTTGGTTTCTTCCCCCCTTTGGCCGCCTCCAATTGTAACTTCACTAACTGTGTCCTAGCTGTCTCTAGCTCATCTGCATCTTTGGTTTGTTTGTCAACATGTTTCTCAATGTGAAATATGAGGTGGCGCTCCCACACATCATTTCTAGCTGCAACCATGTCAGGATTGTTGTCTAACGCCTGCTTAACACCATTTGGAGCTCCTGCTGCTACAGCATTTCTAAAAATGTCTCTTGTAATGAGGTTGTTTAAACTGTTCTCCTCCACCATCTGTTCCCATTCTGAAGCACACCTGAAGTAATATGCGGCTCCAGTTTCACCTGGTTTTATGCGGAATTTAACATTTTGATAAATTTGTTAAATTTTCTACTAAGTTTGGGGGACCAACCACTCTCGTTTAAATCCAATTATTGGGGGACCAACCACCCTTGTATAATTTTACACTAAGTTTGGGGGACCAACCACCCTTGTTTAAATCCAAATATCGGGGGACCAACCTCCCGTGTTCAAGACCGCGTGGGGACTTTCACCTCACGTCTTATATCTTCCTGGGGGACCAACCACCCATGTAAATTCGGGGGACCATCCACCCGTGTCAATTTCAAATTAACATACTTCAATCTTTATAATAATTACAATTTAACTATGATCAGGAAGTTTTCAATTCAACACAATCAATTTAGAGTAGTCAATTGGCAGAAGTTTGATTTAACAGGTTTCTGCTCACCTTTTTCTTTCGTCCGGACGTTGTGTTGAATCTCAGGCCTTCCCTCTCCACTTGGGACTTTTTATAATCCTTACAATTTGTCTAAAAACGTCCTAAATAGCCAACCAGTCGGGGTCACCATCTGATGGCCTTAAAATGTCCAGCGTGTCCAAAAGTTGGACTTACAGACGTTCTTTGAATAAAGTTGAAGTTTATTAACCTGAAAATCAGCGCGCTGGGCTGTCTCACACACAACTAACTCAACAAGCGAGTCCCGGAGAATCAGCCCCGCCTAAACAGTGTTTTACATTTTTATATGTGTATGTGTGGGTGTATCTTCAAGCTTGCTTCAGTAGTTAGTGTCCAATCTCACGGCTCTTGAGACATCCACCGTTTAGTCTTTAGCCAATGGAGAGATGACCGCTTGGCGCTTGTGGACAACCGCACCCTTCTTCTTTGTTCTCTTAGCATCTGTAAAACACCACACTTCCCCCAACCTGTTCACCCAACGCTTATCTAAACATAAGATCTGTGGTATGTGTTTGCATGCTCTGCTTGGTTCAGGCCAGCTAATCTCTCTTGCACATTCCTGAGCTGATTTACTCCCCTTTCCCTGGACGCACCGCTTCTTGCACTCTAATATTCTCTCCTTCACAGAACCACAGTAATTATGACACTACAGCATGATTATATTGATAACAAATAACTTGATTAAACATATGCAATTAAAACATGGTAATTAAAACACAACACTCTTAAAGACTTATAAAACCCTTCAGTGTCTGCTTTTAATCTGACAGTTGAATAATGTGTGGATGATGTCAAAGGCCTGTAATGTAGAACTGACTTGACATCAGTCAGATTTTAATCAAACTCAGCATCATCTGCTCTGATACTTTACATTTATGTGTGAGAGATTCGGCATTCAATCAGGACTCAAACCTACACTCGCCTACACAACGCTTTACCCATTGAGCCACTGTCACATGAATGTTTGAGTCACGATTCAGTTTGCGTTTTCCTTTTAAATTTGGACTTTTATTTTGTATTGCATTTCCTGTTCCCGTTTTATTTTGTTTAGAATTTAAAATATCATTCTTATAGGTTTGAGAGCCATCAAGTGGTCATTTTATATGTTGGTAACTGCAGTCATCATTATATCTTTGTGATGTGATTTGACTTTTGATTATGGCTGCAAGTGGACTGATCAAAATGATTCCCCCTATTAAAAAACATAACATAATCCAGCAGCCCTAACACATGTGGACGTCTTCCTGTATGTAACTACTAATGTAAATGTTCATGTTTATTATGTAATAAATTGATTATTTTGGTTTTCCTTTCTGGACTGTGAAGATGAAGCACCATCTGGAATAAACCTAATTGAGTCCATGCCAGGACTTCTTTTTGAAATTGGAGTAACTCCTGACGGTAGGTCTACTGTTAATGTAACTTTTTAAAAAGACAATAAAACTTAAAGCTGCACTATGAATGTTAGCAATTAGAGACGTGTTCAGGCCAGGACTTCCATAAAACATGGACAGTTTTTGGTGGTTTGGAAGTTTTGTGTTAGAGTTAGAGCAACTTCCTGTTTCATGGCAGATTGAATTTCGAAAGCCACCACCCTGTTAATATTATGATCCAAAAAGTAATTAATTTAGGAGAATAGCAATAATGTTAATAATAATAATAAAATACTAAAACGTAGCTGCAAGCAGTGATGACGGGGCCCAAGCACTCCAGATATCAGAAGTCTGTTCACAATTTAACACTTGGTTTGGTAGCAATGACATGAATCCCATAAGACAAGTTTTTAAAAGTTCACCGCATGCACTTTTAACACAATCATGTTGGACGGAACTACTGAATGTGCTTAAAATTATAATAATTGTCCTTATTTGTAACTTTTATATTTTATGATGAGTTATTCCAGTGGAATCTGTACAGTAATGTTTTTAATTGTTTTTCTTGATGAATTATTAAAATATGTTTTTTACTACTGTTTGCAACTATTCACAAGAAATTAATGTAAACGAAGTAATAATATGCTCATTGTTTTTTTTACTTTTTGGATTGTGAAGATGGAGCTTTCGCAGGACCATCAGGAATAAATCCAGCACCTCGTCCTGTTGATCCTAAGCCAAGATGTCTGTCACCATATCCATTCCATTCTCTACCACTTATCCAAACTACCTCGGGTCATGGGGAGCCTGCGCCTATCTCAGGAGTCATCGGGCATCAAGGCAGGATACACCCTGGATGGAGTGCCAACCCATCGCAGGGCACACACACTCTCTCATTCACACCCAACGGACAATTTTTCCAGAGATGCCAATCAACCTACCATGCATGTCTTTGGACCAGGGGAGGAAACCGGAGTACCCGGAGGAAACCCCCGAGGCACAGGGAGAACATGCAAACTCCACACACACAAGTCGGAAGCGGGAATCAAACCCCCAACCCTGGAGGTGTGAGGCAAACGTGCTAACCACTAAGCCACCGTGCCCCCCCTGTCACCATATCATGATGTAAAATTAAATGTTACTATTACTTTATGAAACAAACAATCTGAAATATTCTAAATTCAATCTTTCACGTCCCAACAAACAATGACCTGGCGGTCCACCGGCGTTTTTTGGGCGGCATAGATTCGGGGGCTTAACGCAGGTGGACCACCGACGGGACACTGTCGATAAGCTGAACAATGTAAAAATGCTGTCAGTCTGGACCTCTGTTGTTATAGCAGTGGCTAAATGATAGTGTTCGTCTAAGCTCTTAAAGGACATTTTTGTAAATATAGCCAAAGGCATTGATGGAAAACTGGCTTAATTATTAAACAGGCAAATTTGAGTATATGTATATCATTTTTTTAATAAGAAGACTATTAAGATGCAATTTAGTAAAAATGTATGAGATTTGAAATGGTTAAATTTATGTATTAATCCCAGCATGACGTATATTAATGGCTGTGCCTTGCGCGCTGAATGTGTGTCACACACTGGAGCGGAGAACAGTTATCATGGAAATGGGGCAGCACCAGGAACTGACAAGCAGCAAGTTTAAACCAATGACAGCTGGCCTGTATGCCTATCTAATGAGCTATCTCATGGCTGGATCCGGTCAGGTCGTTGCTTCAGGTAGGCCTATATCCTGCAACTAATAACTTGTTTTAGTTAAATATATAACAAAAATATGTGTGTGTGTGTGTGTGTGTGTTCTCCCCGTGCCTCGGGGGTTTCCTCTGGGTACTCCGGTTTCCTCCCCTGGTCCAAAGACATGCATGGTAGGTTGATTGGCATCTCTGGAAAAATTGTCCGTAGGTTGTGAGTGCGTGAGTGAGTGAATGAGTGAGTGTGTGTGCCCTGCGATGGGTTGGCACTCCATCCAGGGTGTATCCTGCCTTGATGCCCGATGACTCCTGAGATAGGCGCAGGCTCCCTGTGACCCGAGGTAGTTCGGATAAGCGGTAGAAAATGGAATGGAATAGTTACATGGTTACATTTTAGTTGGACTTTCCCACTTAAAGTTTTCTGAGGTAATTAACGTATTTAGGAAAAATATGTCCTAATTGGTAAACTAAATGATTACAATGTAAATTAGGCATATTTAGATGTTTTATTGATATGATGTCTGAGGTAAATGTTCGACTAAAAGTCATTAAATGGGTGTGGATGAGATGAGTTTTGTTTCTATACAGTATTAATGTCACAGGTGGTTACTTTATTCAGGTCAACAGAAAATGAGCCTTGCTGACTGACTGATTAGCATTAGCCAATTTAAATCTGCTTTTAGGAGAGTTAAGTTATTATATGTAATGCAGCTTCTCTGATAGTCCGTTTTGTACCTGCAAACCCAATTAACAATATTTTCATTCTTTAACATTCAATGTTATCTTTGTAGATTTTTCCATGCTGATGTCTGTGCAGTAGATGTGGAGTAGACCTCCTGTCAGAAAACATCTCCAAGGTGCTATGAGTATGAATCCAATGACTAGTAACCAAAACCTTAAAGTTACACAGTAGTGATTATTATGTCTTTTTTTCTATTTTGCTAGCTATTGTTATTTATTTAGCTATTTATTAGGCAAATACACTATAAACAGAAATACTGTTAAATAACCACCGTATAAAATAACTTTTTTTTCAATATATATAGTAAAGTTAATTTTTTTAATTTCAACATCGTTACTACAGTCTTCAGTGTCTTTAGCAAAAACTTTGATCAGGTCACTTAGATCATGTGACACTGAACTTTGGGGTAATGGTGTTGAAAATTCAGTTTACAATAAAGTACAGTTTACAATTGTAGAGAAGGTTCTTGAGAGTAAGGAAGGAAGGAGGCAGGGTCGGCGTGAACTGAGAGACAGAGTCGCTTTATTTACAGACTCTAACAAAACGCGCCACTGCGCACTTTCAAACATCAAAATAATAGATGAAGTTCTGGTCAACTTTCCCGAGTTTCACTTCCGGGTTCCGGTTTAGCTTTCAGCATTCGTTTCACGTCCCTCAGTCCGTGTCTCTCTCTTTCTCTCCCCTGAGTCTGCCAGCCTTTAAGCAGTCTCCTCGCCAATCACTGAAACAAGACGCAGGTGATCTTAATCTGCAATCGACCCATTTGCTTACCGTTTTTCCCGTGTCTCTCTCAGGTCCGGTGCAGACGTCACTAAACCACGCCCCCCTTGCCACATACCCCCACCGCCCGACTCAGGCCGAGGCCCCATCCGGCCTGCAGCCTCCCCCCTCCTCCTGGAGAGGAAGTCGGCCACGACCATCTGAGACCCCGGTCTGTGGATCACCTGAAACTTAAAGGGTTGTAACGCCAGATACCACCGGGTGATCCGCGCGTTGGTATCTTTCATGCGGTGGAGCCACTGGAGGGGAGCATGGTCCGAATGGAGCATGAATTCGCGCCCCAGGAGATAATAGCGGAGGGTGAGTATGGCCCACCTGATCGCCAGGCACTCTTTTCGATGGTGCTGTACTTCGTCTCTCTCCTCGAGAGCTTCCGACTGAGGTACAGCACCGGCCGTTCTTCACCCCCCGTCTCCTGGGACAAAACCGCCCCCACGCCCCGATCCGACGCGTCCGTCTGCAACGAAAAAGGAAGAGAAAAATCAGGGGAGTGCAATAACGGTCCGCCACAGAGTGCAGCCTTCACTTTGGTAAAAGCCTGCTGGCATGGTATCCGGTGCCTCCTTTCTAGTAAGGTCAGTCAGCGGGCTGGTGAGCTCCGAATAATTAGGTACAAACCTTCTATAATATCCCGCCAGCCCCAGGAACTGCCTCACCTCCTTTTTGGTCTTGGGTCTCGGTGCGGTTGCAACTGCTGCAGTCTTATTAATTTGGGGACGCACCTGACCATGACCCAAGTGGAAGCCCAGATACCTTACTTCCACCCGCCCAACTGCACACTTCTTCGGGTTAGCCGTCAGCCCGGCCCCTCTCAGCGATCCCAGGACCGCCCTCAGATGTTGCATATGCCGCTCCCAGTCGTTGCTGTAGATCACGATATCGTCTAGATATGCCGCCGCATACCCCGCATGTGGTCGCAGCAGGCGGTCCATGAGGCGCTGGAAGGTTGCCGGAGCTCCGAATAAGCCAAACGGAAGTGTTACAAATTGGTGTAATCCAAACGGCGTGGTGAAGGCGGTTTTCTCTTTGGATAGGGGAGATAAGGGGATCTGCCAATATCCTTTAGTTAAATCCAGTGTCGATAAAAAACGAGCCGAGCCAAGTCGATCCAGCAACTCGTCAATCCGTGGCATCGGATATGCATCGAACTTCGACACAGCATTCACCCTTCTATAATCCACACAGAAACGGACCGAGCCGTCGGTTTTAGGGACCAAAACTATCGGGCTCCCCCAATCACTATGGGACTCTTCTATTACCCCCATCTCGAGCATTGCCTTTAATTCTTCCTGAACTACCTTTTTCTTGTGTTCAGGTAATCTATAGGGCCGGCTGCGAATCACCACGTCCGGTTTAGTCTCAATATGGTGCTCGATGAGGTTGGTGCGGCCGGGTAGGGGCGAGAACACATCCGCAAAATCTGCCTGCAACTTGGCTACCTCGGTGAGCTGGGAGGGTGAGAGGTGATCCCCCCGGGGCCAGAGCAAGGGATTGAACTGGGTAGCTCGCTTCTGGTCCGAGATCATCCTCTCTACTCACTACCGTCGCCAGCATCACCGGGCTCACCTCATTCCATTTTTTTAGGAGGTTGAGGTGATATATCTGATGTGCTCCGCTCCTATCCGACCGTACTACCTCATAATTGAGATCGCTTATTCGCCGTGTGACCTCAAAGGGCCCTTGTCACTTTGCGAGTAACTTGGAACTCGAGGTGGGGAGCAATACAAGCACTTTATCTCCCGGTGCAAATTTACGCAAGTTAGTACCCCTGTTATACTGTCGGCTCTGCCTATCCTGGGCCTGTAGCAAATTCTCCATGGAGAGCAGCCCCAGTGCATCGAGTTTTGCTCTCAGGTCCAGGACATATTGAATTTGGTTTTTGCTATCCGAGGGTCCGTCCTCCCAAGCTTCCCTTAGGACGTCCAACACCCCACGGGGCTGACGTCCATAGTGTAACTCGAAGGGGGAAAACCCCGTGGAGGCTTGGGGGACCTCTCGTACCGCAAATAACAGGGGTTCTAGCTAGGGATGTGCACGAGTACTCGATTAATCGATTACTCGAACGCATCAGCAGGATCGAGCATGAAAATGATGATCGATTGGCTTTAAATTTTTTTTTTTTTACTATCATTATTTCTGATTGGTTATGCTGGTATTTGGGCGGTAGTCTGATATTTGATTGGTTATGGCTGCGAGAAGTTGTGGGAAGCGCGCGCAGCGATGTCTGGCAACACTTTGAAAAACTTGACGAAAAAACAGTCAAGTGTAAGATGTGCAGCGCCACACTGGTCTACAACTCCACAACGAGTTCGATGCGTTACCATCTTGCACATAAACACAAAAAAGCAGATGATGCCGATGCCACTACCAGCAGTCAGACGAGCATAAGAGATTTCACCATCAGACAGAAATGCGACAAAGGCAGGGCAGAGAAAATGACGCAGCTAATAGCAGAAATGACAGCAGAAGACTTGCTGCCTATTAGTTTTGTTGAAGGTGAAGGTTTTAAACGTTTAATGAATTACGTTGAGCCCCACTATACTGTCCCATCGCGCAAAACGGTCACTGCAAGGATTGATGCTCTATACGAAAAATGCGCTTGTTCACTAAAAGACAAGTCTGTCGAAGCCAGTGCGGGTGGCTATAACTACGGACTCGTGGACCTCGCTAACCGCTGAATCGTATATGACGCTAACCTGTCATTACATAAATTGTAAATAGACTCCGCACTCGGCTTTCATCTGAGCACGTAGACCGAGTGATCTTTTTAAATAAAAATATGTAGTCCTTATGTTAAATTTTATTAGACATGCATGGTAAAATATTCAGGCTGTTTTTGTTTTAAGTTTAAACAGCTTAGTTAAATTATGCCGGCTTTATTTTATTTACCTTTACCGATTGATCATTTTGAAAGAAATGTTATGTTACCTAATCTTTAAGTTTTATAGCTGAGGTAAAAATATTCAGGCTATTTTTATTTTTATTTTAAGTTTGTGCAGCCAAATTATCCATGACTTCTAATTTTCGTTAGGCTATGGGCTACTTAACAGTCGTTTGGTGAAGTTGTATTAAACTTTATTTTTGCGAACCTTTTACAAAAAACTTTTTTGATCCACAGCCGTTGTGATGCTGCTGAAGTAAAATATTGTTTTGTTAAAAATAACAGTTGAATAAAATAACTGAAAAGCATATCATGGGTGTTTTATTTGTTTTCACATGCATAGAAAAAGGTAGGTTATCTTTTTAAAAACTGATGCAAAATATTTATCCAAATAATAAAACAGAAATATTGATGGGATAATACTGTAAAATAAGATTTTTTTTTTTTGCGGGGCTTCAGTTGCCATTGTTTTAAAGCGCCCTGTAACGGGAGAAGCGCATCCACTACTTTCTGGTTGGCACTTAGTTCAAGCTCACATGCATTTTGTTTAGATAAATACAATTTGTAATATAACATTTACATATTGTGTATCTAGGCTATGTGATAAATTTTATATACAATGCGTAATGAAGAAAAAGCGCTTCAGCTTCACCTCACGCTGTTATTTCTTTTAAATGTTTACTGTGTTAACCACTATTGATGGTGATGTTTAATAATCTGTGTTAATTTAATTATTTTTTTAATCCTGTCATGTTTCATTGTTTTATCAACAACGTTTTTAACAGGGCTTTAATTAAAATATTTAATTGTCGCTATGACGCACACGCCCCGCCCCTTGCTTAAACTCCACCCCCGATTAATCGAGTACTCGTTTCTCAAACCTTTGGATTACTCGAAATGAAATATGATCAGAAATGCCCATCCCTAGTTCTAGCCACCGATCCCAATTTTTGGCGTCTTCGTGTACGAACTTCCGGATCATTGTCTTCAAGGTGCGATTAAAGCGTTCGACCAACCCGGCCATCTGTGGGTGGTAGACGCTGGTACGAACTGCCTTAATGCCCAATAACCCGTATAGTTCGCGGAGGGTCCGTGACATAAACGCCGTGCCTTGATCTGTGAGAACCTCTTTAGGGATTCCCACACGGGAGATAATACGAAACAGGGCGTCCGCAACACTTTTAGCCGAAATGCTGCGGATTGAAATTAGCGGATGTTTGAGATGAGGATTAACCGCCACCTCTACTCTATGCTTTTGACCCCTAAATTTTATGGGCATCGCCACTAGAGGATAGTTCACCACGTCCCCGTGTACACACCGTACCTTAACCATGCGGCTCTTATCCTTTGCCACGGACCGAATCAGGCGTTGGTGGATGGAGGTTTGGTTACAACCCGAATCCACCAAGGCCTGATATGTAATCCCCTTAATACTCACAGGTATTTGATACAGGCCGGCCGGATCGAGGGCAACCTGTGGGTCGTCGGGGACCCGGATCACCGTCCCGACCTCCATCACTGGACAGCGGTCGATAGTGTGACCCGGCTCCCCGCACCGCCAACAGGTCGGCCCAGACTTTTCCGCTGCCCTAGCGGCAGAAAATTGGCCGAAGGATTGGCGAGGAGAGGCTTGTGGTGAAGGAGAGGCCGCAGGCTGGTTGTACCGGCCGGGTCCCCGGAAGAACTGTCGCCCATTTCCGTGGGACGGGCCTGGGGCCAAAGGACGCTGGAGACCTGGGAAGGGGTAAAGGTCGGGGAGAGAGAGGGGAAGAAACAATAGGTGGAGGAGAGATGTTCGAGGTACGCCGACCCCAGGGCACGCCACCATCTGGTCCTCAGCCAGCTGGATGGCCTCCGTCAGCGACGCCGGCCAGTGGCACTGGACCCACTGGGCGGTCTTCGGCGGAAGCCGCACCACGAACTGCTCCAGTGTCACTCGGTCCAGGATCTTATTGACGTCGCCTCCGTCGGCCATCAGCCACTTGCGGCAGGCGTCTCGGAGCTGCTGAGCCAGGGTGAAGGGTTGGCCAGCTTCCCCCAGGTCCAAGGATCGGAATCGCTGCTGCTGTTGCTCGGGGCTCAGGCCGACCCGCTGGAGGATGGCTTTCTTGAGGTCCGCGTAGATCAGGAGATTCGGGACTTGTAACTGTTGGGCGGCTAGCTGTGCCTCCCCCGTTAGCAGAGGGATCAGCCGGGCCGACCAAACATCCCGCGGCCAGGCCGAAATCTCCGCAGACCTCTCAAAAAGATCCAAAAACGCCTCCGGGTCGTCCTGAGGCCCCATTTTGTGCAGCGACAGACTTGCCGCTGGTGAGTTGGTCGATAGTCCCCTGTTGCTGACTTCCTGGTCCAGCCAGCCCCGGAACGTCTCGCGGTCTTCCTGCTGGGCCTGGACAAGGGCTTGGAAGCGCCGTTCCTGGTCTTCACAAAGGCCCAGCAGCGCTTGATGGTGCTCGCGGTGAAGACCGGCGAGGGACTGGATCACCTCCGCAAATGGCGAACCTGGCAGGGACATGGCGGCGGCACTGGTCCTTCCTTCCCGGGTTTCGGCACCAGTGTAGAGAAGGTTCTTGAGAGTAAGGAAGGAAGGAGGCAGGGTCGGCGTGAACTGAGAGACAGAGTCGCTTTATTTACAGACTCTAACAAAACATGGCGCCACTGCGCACTTTCAAACATCAAAATAATAGATGAAGTTCTGGTCAACTTTCCCGAGTTTCACTTCCGGGTTCCGGTTTAGCTTTCAGCATTCGTTTCACGTCCCTCAGTCCGTGTCTCTCTCTTTCTCTCCTCTGAGTCTGCCAGCCTTTAAGCAGTCTCCTCGCCAATCACTGAAACAAGACGCAGGTGATCTTAATCTGCAATCGACCCATTTGCTTACCGTTTTTCCCGTGTCTCTCTAAGGTCCGGTGCAGACGTCACTAAACCACGCCCCCCTTGCCACAACAATATATTCATATAATGAGAGAAATAAAAAAGTCTGAACCCTTTGAATGGTAGTGTAAATTATAGTTATGATGGCTTGTTCCTCCCACTTAAATGATACTGTTGCATAGGTACTTTGTTCAATAGAGACTTTCTAGACTTTTCTATATTATGATGACAAATTTACTAAGGGACCTAGAAAAAACCTGATGGCTATTAAAGCAAATAATGCCAAAATAAGATAAGTAAAGTCACAAGCTCTGGACTATTGGTAATGTCCAGAATATCGGAGTCCATTAAAGGAGCCAAAGCTTTTTAACATTTAGATAAGAATTCACAGAACACATCTTGTAACCTTATTCTTCAGAAATGAAATAGTAAAAAAGTGAACATGATCATCTTTAGCTAAAAATAATATTATGAACAGCAGCTGTACTAATCTTTCTCATTTTGCTGTCCTGTTTCAATCTGTCAGGGTTTACACTTTAAGATAACAGCAGCTCCAGATTGGATACAGCATCACTTGTGAAGACTTCAGAGGATGCCAACACTCACAAAGACTTCAGATGGTGGCAACTATGGACAAACAAAACTGGCAAATATGTAGGAGCTGATAGCCTCGTGGGCAGTGCTCCAAAACATGGTGTGGTTGTGCTCTGAGCGACCCGAGTTCAATTCCGTGTCATGGTACTTTCCATACCCCACGCCCTTCTCTCTCCCATTTCGCTTCATGTCCTCTCTCATACTATACTGTACAAATAAAGGCAGAAACCTGCCAAATATTGTAATCACTGCCTATGAAAGTATATTTTTACTGATTTGTTTACCCTTATTTTTTAGTTACTTACTGTGATATTCCCATTTACTTGTCCACAAAAAAATGCTGGATATTGAGTGAAAATCTGCAAACTTCACCTATAATAATATTGCCTGTTTAACTTAACACTTTAATTTAAACACATGACTGTCTGACACATGTATTGTCTTAGAGCTATTGTGATATGAACATCACTTTGTTGTTTCTCAGTGAGTCACAGCCACCTCTGGCTGATTAAAGGATATCTTTTTTTATTTTAAGATTGAAATATGCATTTTTAAGCTGTGTTGAAATGATATGAAGTGTTAAGCTCTATACCCTTACGACAGCTAACCTGGGTTCTACTATGGTACAACTGCAACCATGTTATCATATATTTTTTTCTTTTTTCAAATCAATGTTTTAAAAATGCTTTTGAAACCATGGTGAAAGTCTGTATATGTTTTCTATGAGGTGTAGTAATGCCATAGTTATTGAGGTTTTGCTACAACAATCAATCATTTTAGAAAGTTTTGTATGGTCCTACTGCAAATGCTGTAAAAAAAACACTGCTGTATTTGTGTGTTGGTCTGATAAATGTAATGTATTTGTGTATTTAATCTGTTCAAATATTAAATTTGAAGTGGTTATTGACCAAGGGTTTTTGTGTTAAATGACATTTTGGGTTGCGTGATTTAATGATTATAAACCGCGGACCGACCGTGGGCCGCCAGCAAACAATAATGATAAACCACGGAAATATGCCGGCTGTCGCTGGTGGACCACTGGAAAAATGATGAGCAAAAAGCCGGTGGGCCCCAGGTGCTTGCCGCCAGTGGACCGCCAACTTTGCCGCCGGTGGCCCGCCAATGGTCCACCAGCCTTATGTTAGCTGGGGTGTTTCTTCAGCAGCTGGGTTTCCATCCAAAGTTGCGAATTTAGCTTATGTTCAAAATCGTAATAACGCACAAAACATTTGCCGAAAAGCACCATTTTAATCCAACTAGTCAACCGTGACTTGCTAATAAATTGGCACTAAATATCAGTAAAAGAAGCCTCTAAATAAAACCATTTTCATGTTTGTTATTTATATATCCAGCAGTGGATAACCGTGACAGGTTTTGTAAACACTGTTTTGTACCTTTATTCAGACTCCCCCCATGTTGATTTCAAAGCGCAGCTGAGAGGGACAAAAGTCCAGAGAGCTGCATTACACTGCATTGATTTGTGGTGGGATGCAGGCGGTTTGGCCGTCGAAAAAACAAAAATAACATCATTAAACTAATTTCCACAGGACTGAGAACTAAGTAAAGCATGGATTCATGAAATTAGATGGGTCTTAGCACCTAGTTTTGAGATAAGTCCAGTACATTATGATGTTTTTTTAACTAAGTTCGGGAGGAGCAGGAGCAGATAATTAACTCGGCTGATCGGGTATCAGCAATCTCAGCAACTAACCTATCAGTTCAAGAGAGAGAGTCTCTATAAATAGTCAAAACGTCTTACCTTCACTCTCACTTCTGTGTCAAGCATCCCACCACCACCTCGGCTCCTCACCTGGAGCCCCTTGTCTGCAGCAGGACACAAAAAGGGGGGGGTAGTGTTCCGGGTTCAGGCTAATGCCGGATTCAAACCCCTCCCCCCGACAGCACGCCAAATACGCATACCCTCAAACCTACTCTATTATCTGCATAGGCGAACTCGTTAATGTACAGTCGTGGCCAAAAGTTTTGAGAATTGCATAAATATTCGTTTTCAAAAAGTTTGCTGCTAAACTGCTTTTAGATCTTTGTTTCAGTTGTTTCTGTGATGTACTGAAATATAATTACAAGCACTTCATACGTTTCAAAGGCTTTTATCGACAATTACATGACATTTATGCAAAGAGTCAGTATTTGCAGTGTTGGCCCTTTTTTTTCAGGACCTCTGCAATTCGACTGCGCATGCTCTCAATCAACTTCTGGGCCAAATCCTGACTGATAGCAACCCATTCTTTCATAATAACTTCTTGGAGTTTGTCAGAATTAGTGGGTTTTTGTTTGTCCACCCGCCTCTTGAGGATTGACCACAAGTTCTCAATGGGATTAAGATCTGGAGAGTTTCCAGGCCATGGACCCAAAATTTCAACATTCTGGTCCCCGAGCCACTTAGTTATCACTTTTGCCTTATGGCACGGTGCTCCATCGTGCTGGAAAATGCATTGTTCTTCACCAAACTGTTGTTGGATTGTTGGAAGAAGTTGCTGTTGGAGGGTGTTTTGGTACCATTCTTTATTCATGGCTGTGTTTTTGGGCAGAATTGTGAGTGAGCCCACTCCCTTGGATGAGAAGCAACCCCACACATGAATGGTGTTAGGATGCTTTACTGATGGGATGACACAGGACTGATGGTAGCGCTCACCTTTTCTTCTCCGGACAAGCCTTTTTCCAGATGCCCCAAACAATCGGAAAGGAGCTTCATCTGAGAATATGACTTTGCCCCAGTCCTCAGCAGTCCATTCACTATACTTTCTGCAGAAGATCAATCTGTCCCTGATGTTTTTTTTGGAGAGAAGTGGCTTCTTTGCTGCCCTTCTTGACACCAGGCCATCTTCCAAAAGTCTTCGCCTCACTGTGCATGCAGATGCGCTCACACCTGCCTGCTGCCATTCCTGAGCAAGCTCTGCACTGGTGGCACTCCGATCCCGCAGCTGAATCCTCTTTAGGAGACGATCCTGGCGCTTGCTGGACATTCTTGGTAGCCCTGAAGCCTTCTTTACAAGAATTGAACCTCTTTCCTTGAAGTTCTTGATGAACCTATAAATTGTTGATTTAGGTGCAATCTTAGTAGCCACAATATCCTTGCCTGTGAAGCCATTTTTATGCAACGCAATGATGGCTGCACGCGTTTCTTTGCAGGTCACCATGGTTAACAATGGAAGAACAATGATTTCAAGCATCACCCTCCTTTTAACATGTAAAGTCTGACATTCTAACCCAATCAGCCTGACATAATGATCTCCAGCCTTATGCTTGTCAACATTCTCACCTGAGTTAACAAGATGATTACTGAAATGATCTCAGCAGGTCCTTTAATGACAGCAATGAAATGCAGTGGAAAGGTTTTTGGGGGATTAAATTAATTTTCATGGCAAAGAAGGACTATGCAATTCATCTGATCACTCTTCATAACATTCTGGAGTATATGCAAATTGTTATTATAAAAACTTAAGCAGCAACTTTTCCAATTTCCAATATTTATGTAATTCTCAAAACTTTTGGCCACGACTGTAAGTGTAAATAGATTTTGGGCATTGGGCTGTTGCTAATAGCTGACTTCTGATGGTCAAAACATGTTCACATGTCTTTAAAACACTAATCTAGTGTTACGATATGATACTTTATGACAAGTTTACATCTTCAATTCATTTTAATTACAAAGTTATGTTCTCCAGCAGGTTTTTCCAAGACTATCGAACGTAAACGGACACTCATAAGTCGACCGTATTTTGGCACCCAAATGATGACAGCTATGAAAAGTTTTTGGAACACTTTCGTATTCATTGCTATCTATATAAACTGGAGACATGTATATTTGGTTGATGTCAAAAAAGTACTGTCGGAAGGTAAACATACTTAAAGAGTAAGTAACATTAGATCATGAAAATTACATTTCATGCAGCCTGTTATGTTGCCCTGTTTGAAAGTAAGCAGTCTGCCACGTTGTGATTCCGAAGGTGAATTAATAACAAAGTTATTGGCTTGTAAAAAAAGGTAGTCGACTCTGAATCACATAAACGAGACGTGTCTCTAACCGCCGCGTATCTACGCCACTAGAAATATAACTCGCCTATGTTTTGCTGGGACTGCCATGAAAACTTCACTCTCCACCCCGAAACACTGTCGCTCATTGTGAAACTAAGGGCGTCTTGTTTAAACTACCAAAGGAAGAGCTTCTGAGGGAACAATAGTAACGATTCATTTTTCAAACGGCATCAAAGGAGTATAAGCCCAGAGTTTTACTGTGTGCGCGTCATTTCACCGAAGATTGCTTCAATAATCTTGGTGTGTTCACTGCAGCATATTTTAAACAACTTTCATTGAAAGTTTAAAACTTTAAGAAACATTTGTGTATCTTATGTCTGTGTTTAGCTAATACATATAACGCTAACGTTAACATGTACCGTTATTTCTGGGGTATTACAGTTTGTTTATCTAGCTATGAACCCGGCTAATTTAAGTGTTCAATCTATTATCATCTATCTATTATCTACTATCGTCTTCGTATGTTTCTTAGTCAGACTCGGGCTCAAACTGGTAAGGTGAAATCGGCGCCATCTCTATCTATACAGTGTATATAATATATAACCTGTAAACTGTAATCCAGCAATGATGGCAGGCGTTCCATTTGCGACACATGATGAACGCTGTAACAAATTCAAGGAATGGGAAGGAGGTATTGGTCACCGGCGAACGTTCAACAACTTTTAAAAAAAATTAACAAACCACAACCCACACGGTCCACTACCGGCCACACAAACATAAAACATAACATAAAATGCAGGGCTGGTCCTCTCTCCAGTCGCTCGTCCTTTTATGCTTCCGATATCCTCCAAAGATATGTGGTACACGTGCAAGGCGCAGCTGACACTCATTATCTTCACATGCTCTCATTCCGCCTTGCTCGTTACAAACGCGTTTGACCAATCACAGCAGAATAGACCAATCACATGACACTAGGCTAGCGGATAGGAAGGGATTAGACGGATGAATCGTTGAACGAATCATTTGAGAGTCAGTCAAGAAGTAAGGTAAGAATAATTACCTATTATTACGACATCATAGTGTTTTTACACCTTCTATGAACATTAACCTGTTGTTGGACACTCCATAAACCAAAGTAGGACCTTAAAAATCATATGCTACTTACTCTTTAAAAAAATCTGCGATGTCAAAACCACTAAAATTTCCGGTTATATCGTTCTTGCGGTAGTCGCAGTTTTTTACTTGTCCTGCAGGAATCTCTCAATTGCAGTGAAGAGCGTAACAAGTCATTTGGCCCCTCCCCCTCCGGTTGGTGTAAGCAGTCAGTGATTGAGAGTCACCTGTGTGCAGGATTTCCTAGTCGAAAAAGACGCAGTTCAATATAAACGCTGGCATCGTTTTGTTACAAATATCAGCCGAACAGCATGACTTCAGAGGCAGTGTCTGTGCAAGAAGGCAGCCCAGAGAAACAGATAGGCAGCCTAACGGAAGTCTATTTGAATTATAAACTGCAATAACTAATCACATATTTAAAAACTACAATACTAATTTCTCACTAGAAATATATTCAAAAGTTGTTGAAAGTGAAAATTAAACTTATTTTGTATAGAAAACTATGCTCCAACGGGGTGTTTCGTCCGCAATTTTATTTTTTCTAGCTTGGGCCTTCTCGACCAATCACGTCATGTTGCATGTTGTTATGGAAACGATAGGTCTCTGTCATTGGTTAGCTCTGAAAAGGGCCGTTTTTTCCAGAAAAGTTGAACTTTTTTCAAGCTCAACAGACGCTCTGAGCTGCAAAAAAAGATGCCGACGATGACGTTTAAAAAAGCGCTCATGACGTATATTCCATAGGATTATAATGTTAAACAGACGCTAGCAGCCTCAAAAAAGAAGTCAAGTCAGAATAAATACTATTTGGCTTTCTACTGAGGCAAATAACATGTCTAATCAACTAGCCCAACATGAACTCATTTGAACTAGGTGAACATGTTTACATAAATAAATAAATAGAAAGAAAACATGTCTCCAAATACATTGTTCAGCTGCAGGTTCGATGACTGCTTTTTTACAGAAATTGTTTTAATTGTTGAGATGCAGGTTGAGGCTCACTTGAGTGACAGTATTTTTTTATTTAATTAAGAAGAGCTCAAATATTTATTTTAATGATTTTCAAGTGTTCAGTGCAAAAACGTTGTTTTTATTTAAAAATAACACATTGTAGATATGCAGTAGTAATACCCTGACACCTTGTTACCGTGGTAGTTTTGCTCAAGGTTATCACACCGTCAGAATCTCATACCGGCCCATGCCTACTTTGCATGAACTTGATATTGGTGTGTGAAAGAGAAAGACAATACAAAAAATGTGAAAAAAACTTTAGTTTCTTTGTCGCCCTGTTATTGTTCATAATAAAATTCTCTGTTTCGGCCTTTTAAATTCCCATCTCCTTTAAATTTCAAAAGAGCAGATAGTCAATATCCAATGCAGGATAAATATCACTTTTGTTTTTGTAATTCCTTTTGGTCCAGAGGTTTGTCGATTTTTTTGTCCACGTTTTGTTTCCATGTTGGGATAAATTTGGATGGAATCAATCGGACTACACTCCAAAAAATGTACTTTCTTACTTGGGTCATTTTGCTCATCAAGAAAAATCATCTTGATTCAATAATTTTTAATGGGAAATAAGTCTTGTTTTTAGACAAAAAATAGGAAATTTCTGTGAATATTTGAAAACAAAACAATCTGCCAAGGGGGTAAGGAAAAGTTGACCTTTTTCTTTGTCTCTAAATTCAACTGTACGGTTTAAAGGAAATTCTCACTCGCCAATACTTCCTAGTGGTGTGCTTCATACTGTAAAATGATTTGTGTAACCGTAAAAAGAGCCTGTATGAGCACACAAAGCTTCTTTCCATCTTTCTTAAACCCTTTCATGAGAATCTGGCGTTAAGAGGACGGTCTGTTCAGTCATCTACAAGTCATGATTGGGTAGCAGCAAATGCCATTGACGGTATAACACTCGCCTCCTGCACCCATACGGACCTATCTGACAACCCCTGGTGGAGGCTGGACCTCCTGAAGTCTTACCTCATCTCTAGAGTTATCGTCACTAGCAGACCAGGCTGCTGTGCCGATCGACTCGACGGAGCGGAAATTCATATCGGAAACTCTCTGGAGAACAACGGCAACAATAATCCCAGGTTGAGTTGGAATTACTGGTTTTGGATAAAGCGTCTTTTAAATATCTAAATGAAAGTGTTTATTTGATGAAGTTTGCAGGGGATCATCAGAATGTTTTTCTCTCTTAGATGTGCTGTGTTAAACGGTATTTCACTCGGGGAGTCCGTGTCCGTGTCCTGTGAAATGGAGGGACGATATGTGAATGTCTTTATACCTGGAACTTCTAAAATTCTCAGTCTGTGTGAGGTGGAGGTGTATGAGCCAGGTACTGTCAAGCATCAAGAGCATCGATAACATTTCCTGAAGGGGGGGCCAGAGGCGGTCTGACCGGTAGGGCATTCTGTCAAAGCCGTGACCAGGGGCGGGCTGGCAGATGTATTAGAAACGCGTATACATGCAACTCGAAGGCATTAGCGAGTCGGACACGTATGCATGTAACGCAATGCATACGTTACATACAACACATCCCCCCGTCGACCAAATAGGTGCAGGGCCTATGCCAAGAAATAAACTCTCACCACACATTAAATGTCAAACCTCAGAAGTGACAAAGTCATCCAACAGCGACGTGAAAGACAAGACTGTCAGAGTGACAAGACACATGAAAACTGTGAAAAAATCCAAGTAATCACATACAAAATATTTAAAAAGCGTTTTAGATGTAGAATAGTTGTTTTGCTTAAAAGGGAATATGAACTATTATTTTTAGTATTTGAGGTCTGAAAAGATACATAGTATTATTTCTGTTATTTTCACCTGTTCATCCAGTTTCCATTTTCTGCAACTACAATGAGGGAAATAAGTATTTGATCCCCTGCTGATTTTTGTTTTGTTTGTCTGCTTAAAAATAAATGAAGGGTCTATAATTTTTATGGTGGGTTTATTTAAACTGATAGAGACGGAATATAAAAAAATGATTAATTGATTTGCATTTCAGTCAGTGAAATAAGTATTTGATCCCCCAGCAAAACATAAGTTTGTGCTTGCCAACAAGGGTGTCTCCACCAAGCACAGGGGTAAAACATTTCTGATAGTTGGTCACCAGGTTTGCACATGTGTCAGGATACATTTTAGTCCACTCCTCTGTAAATGTTTAAGGTTTCTTGGATGTCGCTCAGCAATCTGAAAAAAGCTATAAAGCACAATGTTTGTGACAACATTTGGAACTGAGACTTCCCACATATGTACTTCTGTACCCAACATACCATCAATTAAATGGAATATTTATTAACACGTTGTAGTGGAGTAGGCGGGACGAAACCGTGAGTCGAGGCCGGTGAGTGAGTGATAATGAGCGTCAGCTGTATATGCACTGGTCTCGTATCACGGAGGAGATCGGGAACATAAGGGGACGAGCGACTGGACCTTTGATGAGAGAGGACCAGGCCTGGATTTTAGTTGTGGTTTGTGTTGGTCGCCGGCAGTCGTGCGTGAGGGGCTGCCGGTTGTATAATTACTGTGTTGTTGTTTTAGTAAATGATTAAATGTTTGCCGGTTCCCATCTCCTTCCTTTCCTACTTTGAATTGTATTACACACGTCATCTACAATTACACATCTGTTTACTTGGTTGTTTTATCCAAATATAATGTCAAATATTATTTTCTGGGTTCACTTAACCCAACTGCTGGGTTTGCCTCTTTTTGACAAAATGATGGCTTGAAAATGAACGTGTGATTTTTCATGAATAGATGCTAAACAAAGACATTTCTACAGATTTGGAACAACTGGAAGGTTAGTAACTGATGACAGAATTTTCATTTTTGGGTGAACTGTCCCTTTAAGGATATTCTCCTCTGCCATGACGTTTTTGGCTCATCTGTGTAGTTTCTTCTGGGCATTGCTGCAGAAAATCAAATCTAGAAGAGAGTGTTTCGTGCACTTTGTGAGGGTACCACAAGGTGCTGGATTCTGGATGTGACTGTGAAAGAGAAAGTGACGACAGGGTTTGATGGGGACTGTTCGGTGACCGGGAGCCGGTGGAGAATGTTGTAGTTTGTTTGTGTTTGGTGGCAGATGTCTGACATGAGACATCAGAGTCCCTCCAGCACTAAAATGATGTTTATTTTGAGAATTCTAGTAATTACCTTGAGCCACTGTTTTGCTTTACAAATGAGTTTCTAAATGGTGCTTTGCATGAAATGCACACGGGACGGACATGAACATTAACATCTGGTCAAGCAGCAAAGAACACAGAACAGTTGATTAAGACACACGAGCAAACCTTCTCATGAAAGAATCAAGGTATGTTTTAGTTTTATTTATTTCATTGTTGTTTCCGTTCTAAACGAACATATGGAAAATAATCAAAAATATATATTAGTGGGTGTGTAAACCCACCATGGATGAGAATAAGATGCCAATGCGTATCTGAGACTTTTCTAAAGTGCAGCTGAACATCTTTAATTGATCTCTTATTTTATTTTATTTGACTTGAATGAGTTTTTTAGGTTTGATGTTGTACAGCTGCCATATAGTCTCAATGGCACAAGCGTTTTGAATTTGCCCCTCAGAAGACCCCAGAAACTGCTCAAACTGGACGAGCAGTCCCAGTTAAATTGTAAAAATATAAAAAGAGAACATTCACAATGATTTATTGTGTTGACGTATTGTATTATTTCAGATCAAAAGTCGTTTTTTTTTCAAAGAATATATCTGCTAATTTGTGACCCAGTCTGTGAGAGTACTTTTATAAAAAAATTCTACATAACATCATTTTACATGATGGAAAGAAGATTCTGTGGAAATATAATGAAACTCTGACGCTTTATTCGATTTTGAGACTTAAGCCTGGATTTCAGTCACATGACTGTATTGTTAGTGTTTAATGTTGTAAGAAGAAGAAATGATTGCACTGAAGAGTTCTAAAGACGATGTAACGACATCACGTGAGCACATTTATGTTGTTGATTTATATCTGATGTGTATTATAGGGCAGCAGCTGTGAATCTGTTCAGAAGTAAGATGTGGACGTCGGCTTTACTCTTTGCACTTTTAGGTACATTACGTGAACAATTATTCAGCTAGAAATGCGTATTAAAACAGTACATGTGTTTCAGCATCACGCCAGTGTTATAATATCCCGTCCTGAATAATTTTTCATTTCAACCTTGAAGATGAGGTATTGTTCTGATGTCTGTAAATGCGCTGGCTTCACATGCTTAAAATGGTCAACTTGTTAAAAAACGAGTCGGACATATGACATAGTATTTCTGTGCTCGATACACTCCTGACTCCGCCATTTTATTGGCCATTCTCCCGGAAAAGCAAGCCCACGCGTCATCCACAGACTGAAAGAGATAGATCACGCCTATCAATGTCGTTTCATTCGGCTGACGGAAGTTTAGCTGTGTTTGTTTGCTCACTGCATTTCAGTGAATAATGTTGTATAAACAATGGATATAAACATATATTGTGTTTGTGTCCTTTAGGAACGGTTGTTTATTCTTTCTCAGGTAAGAACTTCCACTTTACGCTTGAGATCACATTAGTTTTAAAGTTACTTTTCACTTGATGAAGTGTAGAGGTGTCAGTAACTGTTTGACATTTCTGCTTTAGGATCAGACCTTCATATAACAACTTTGACTACAAGTAAGATCCTTCATTTCCTGTATTACTAGTTTGTGTTTTATTGGAGTTTTACATGTTGCCATTTTACTCTATTTCATTCTTCTTAATGTTTTAATCTGTGTTCGTCTTTAAATCTACCTGGTCTGCTTGTCATGTGAGCAGTCACGTGACAGGAAATTGAAGCGAACAGCGTATAAGGATGCAGTAGAGCACATGGCGTTAGCTCACGGAGTTGTTGTTCATGAACTTTCCTTTTCAGACACAAATACTTGAAATGCAATATAATATCCATAACTATGTGTTCAGCGGTGTAGAAAGACCTCACATAATTATGCTTTATTACCTTAGAATGAGCTGTTTCTATCTACATACAACACGCATTCCTTTACATAGAATTCACCATGTTGTTTCCAGTGTGTGCAAGTTACTTCTAAACTGTAATACTTTTCAGATTACTTGTTACTGTTATTTAAAAGTAATCCCTTACTTTACAATATTACTGTCTCAGAAATACAATACGTTACATGACTCTTGTATTGCTTTTGAGTTACTTTCACCAAAATAACTACAGAAGTAGAACTTAACATTCTAAAAAAATAGAAATAGATTATATATAATTCTATCTGGTCATCATGTAAACGTCTGCTTATCTTGTCATTGCTGCTGGTCACAGGATCTTGCGAACTAGCTTCCTGAGAGCAGCCCAATGAACCCTCAAAACCCACCCAAAGGGAATAAAAATAACCGAATTATTGTCAAACCAAAGTTAAGAAGTTTCTATTACTGTATTTGCTTATCTGAATGGTTTTCTAGGTATTGTATATATTTTTGTTCTGCTGAACTCAAAAGATGTTTTGGGGGATTTAGCAAAAGCAAGCACTTCTGGGTCACCTTTGACTAACTTTATGATCTTCTCTGCTATGGTAGTCAACGATGCAAAAGAATCAAGTGTTGTACACTCATGAATGATTTCTTTCATTGTGCAACGTGACACTCACCTGACAAAACATTGTTAAAAACATCATTCAGATGAATTGTCTACCAGCACTATATGTTTGTGTTTGGTTGAGCTGAGCTCCCGCGTCCCTCCCTGTACTGTAGCCTGTCTGTTAGACTCCATCCCCAAACTTTTGAGAACGGGCCGGTCCTGGAGCTGCCAGGTATTCATCCAATTAACATTTATCCTTAGTAGAGCTGCACGGTTCTGGATAAATTGAGGATCCCGATTCTTTTGTTTCAAATAGAGATTTCTATTCTTTTACGATTCTGAATGGTGACTAAAAGTAATACATAATTCACTAGAGGTTCTGACAAAAATAGTTTATTTAGGTATGTAATATGTAGGACTTTGCTTCAAAATTATTACATATTTCATGGTTAACCTACAGTGACTATTGTGAGAAATGTTTAACCACAAATTCTATAAGTAAACTAAAGGTTTTTTTCATTTTTTTACTTTAAATGCAAAACTCCCTTAAGTCCCTTAAACTATAAATGCATTGAAGTAACTTGTATAGGAAATATGTCTCAGTAAAACAATTTCATACGGTGACAGTTTAAAATAACCTGAAAACATGATATGATGGGCAACTTGACGGAAAGCTCTAATAGCGCAGCTTCTTTATTACTGTAATAGAGTAATAGGCGCTCTGATGACGTGTTTTACCGTAATGACGGATATAAGCGCTCACTCAGATTTGTCCGCGCTACAAACTACAATCATTAGTTTCGTTTCAAACATGTCCAGTGAAGATGTGAAGCACAAACAGAACAATGTATCACAATCCTGAAAGACACTCATAAGAACAGTTTTGTTGTCAGGCTGTATTTACTTTATATGTTGATCTGTTATTTGGTGTGAGACTCATTTAGGAGAGTAGGATCTTGTAAACGCGTCTCATGCGTGTGAGTTGGTAACTCTCTGCTTTAATCCCAGTGACGTCACTAGTGTGATCATTTGACACAGAAATAATAATAGTGTGTGTTTTAAAAAGACTGTTTGTGACGTCGTTACATAACTTATAATAATAATTTTAACTTCTGCGGCAGCAACAGCCAATATTGAAGCGTTATGATTTTAGTCTGAGGTGTAAGTTAATAGACACACGAGAATCGTTGATTTTTATTAATGAGATCGTCTGGTGTTCGAATCGAGATCGGGATCTTTAACGATAAATCGTGCAGCTCTAATCCTTAGACTAAATAATAAATAAATAAACATTTTGTACATTATCAAAGTAGCCCAAAAACCCACACCATGCGGCTCCATAATTTTCGACGCAACTGCATTTTCAAAACCGCCCAATCGTGCGGAAAACCGTTACCCTGGCAACACTGGCACTAGGGCTTACAGCGCAGCGGGCGGGGCTTACTCTGTTTTACACTACTGAGCTACAGCAAAACGTAATAAGTTACTGTAATACATAATTTTTATAACGCATTACTCCCAACACTGGTTGTTTCTACAGAAGCTCGAAACGCACGCATTGCTCTACAGAGCACGCTTCATGAACACATTACTTCCTCGGGATACGAAGTGAAAACGTGATGACATGTTTGTCCTTTGTCAGCCACCGTAGCTCATAAAAAGGGAGGGGTTGATTGAGCCGTTGGTTGTAATACACAACCTCATCACTAGATGTCGCTATAAGCACTGTTTTAAGGTATGGTATTAATGGACTCCGGGCTTCTAAAGTGTTGTTTTAAGTCTGATGTGAGTTTGTAAATGTAATGTATTCTATATGTGTAATACGTGATGACGTAAGCAGTACGTTATGATGTAAGTTGTACGTGGGAAGTAAGAAGGAGGAAGACACGTGGGGAATAGCAAATAAAGGACATCAGTTCAGTTGTCATCTGTTGCAGTCTAAATTTATTACAAGACAAAACAATAATACAGTAAATACACTGGTTTAAATCTCATTTTAAAGTCAGTTTTATCATACAACATCCTAAGATTTTAATCCAAAGATAGCCGTACAAATCTGACAACTGATAATAGTATTCCCCTCTGCAGTTTAATATTTACAAATGCATGTTATAAACATGTGCCTCATTGATAACATCCATCAGACTTTATCATAAATGATTCAACCAAATTACAACATTATTCCAGTTATTACATGAACACTCACTACCATCAACTATTGGACGCAAGATACTGAGTTGAACTGTTTAAAAAGCTTTATTGTAACAAATACAAACCTTCAGTGAGGAAAATCTTCTAAAACACAACTGTCAAACTATATTAACCATCAAGCTCCTCTGCTTTACATTTAGGTCCTGATCACCCTGTCTGTGTTTATTCTGCATCACAACCGTCTGCCCTGAATGCACACAAACATCTGGCAGATGTATAGCTGTGCTATCTGGGTGGATGTACACGGTTGTATTATTATATATTATTATGACTAGAGTAAAAAAAAAGAGAGGCACTCTGCAGGAGATGAGAATCAAAGTTTGATTTCAAGCATTGATTTCATTATGAATTTCATCTTTGACGTGACATTACTCAGTGTCGTGTTTATGGTTACCTTACAGTTACATCTTTTAGATATATGAGCCCTTTCCCAGGTGTAAAGGTGTCAGTAACTGTTTGACATTCATCTGTTTTAGGATCAAACACTAGATCCACATCAACCTCGACTCAATCTACAGGTAAAAACAATCATTTCCTGCATTAGAAGCTTTTATTTTAAATAGTAAAAGTAAACCTTGTGTCTCACATTAACTTGATTAAGTGTACAGGCGTCAGTAACCTTTTTGACATTCTTCTGCTTTAGTATCGAGCACTAGTTCCACACCATCATCGACTACAGGTAAGAAGCATCTTTTCTTGTATTAGTAGCAGAGGTGGAAGAAACAAATTACAACTACTCACGTTACTGTAATAAAGTATTGTTTTGATACTTGTATATTTTTGAATTTGTAAATATACCTGTACTTCCTTAGAAATTAAGCTAATATTTCTACTCAACAGACCAATAGATTTTGGACCGAAAAGGTGCCTGCAGAGAGATTTGTAGAGCTGTTCACGAGCTCAGACACAAACATCTTTGATGGCTGGAGGTTATTAAGTAAATGAAGAGCCAACTCCTCAATATATATATATATTTCCTTTCAATGCTAATCCAAAGACAAATTGAGCTCATGATGGATAACGTAGCAATTTTCTACATATATCTCCAAATGTGATTATTATTAATCATTCATCATTCTTTAAATAACACCGGATGAAAAGTAACTAATACTCTGAGTCACAGTAATTAATACTCTTTAACACCAGTACTTTACTTGTAATTGAGTATAATTCCAGCAATGTAACAGTACTTGTACTTAAGTAAAAACGTCCTGTACTTCACTGCACATGATTATTCTTTAACATCTTTATTTTCCATTATTTTATAACAACAGCCTCATTTTTTCAATGTTCTCCTGTATAATTAACGCAATGAGCTCCAGAAGTTTCAGTAACTGTTTGACATTCATCTGCTTTAGCATCAAGCTCTAGTTTGACCAGAAATTTGTGAGGAACTACAAGTAAGAACTAATATCTTGTATTAGAAGCGTTCAAGTTTCATAGTTCACTTGTCTTTATTTTAATTACAGTTCAGTTTAGTGTTTGTTTAACTCACTCACAGTCCTTGTGATAGCTTGACTAACCTTGAGTCCGTCATTAACATCATGAAGTGTAGAAGTGTCTGTAACTGTGCGACATTCATCTGCTTCAGGATCGAGTGCTGGTTTCACACAATTTTCTGGCCAAACTACAGGTAAGAACCATCATTTCCTGTAGCTGCTGTAGAGACACAAAACATGAAAACAATGGACACCTGGAAGCAATCAGGACAGGAAAACACAAGGAATTATAAAATAAAAGCCCTGAGCAGAACACACATGAACTTGGGGAGATAGTTTACTCGCTCATTTATTTCTTTATTTTATCAGTGATAAGCCACTGGATTTGTGAAGATAAAGCAGAATCATGTTGACTTCTCTCTGAAAAATCAACTCAAAAATAACAAAAATCAACAACAACATAATGCTGTAATGCATGCTGGGTACAATCTAGAGCAAAATACACAATTGAATCACTCCCAGCATGTGTTGCAGCACTATGTTGATGATTCTTGAGGTTTGTATGATTGTGAGTGATCTGATGTGTTTCATGCTCAACGTTACACCGCTGAAAGAGAAATTCATGTAATGAAAGTCAAGAGAGCTCGACTCTCAGTCAAGAGCAATTAACACACACCGTTCCTCATCACAATATCCATTTCTCAAAATATCTTCTTTGGTGTTCCACTGAGGAGCACAAGTGTCATGTAAAAGTTGTGACAGAATGTTTGTTTTTGATTGAACTGTCTCTTTAAGACCTGATTTCTGTATGAACTTGTGTTTTCCAGGTTATAAAGAAAGACACTTTGTGGTGTTGATGTTTGTGTCCAGTGTGAATGCGACACATCCAGCAGTGAGCCGTAAACTTCTGAATCAGGTCAAACACACACACGTATATAAATAAATCAACAGACACACTTTGGTCAGTTTTTGTGTGTTTTGTGTATTTTTTGATCACTGGTGTAAATTTGAGATAGAAAGGTCACATTTCTTTCAGCTGAAGAATGTTCTGACATCTAAAGGACTTTCTCATTTCAATCTGACCTGGACAAAACCTCCTCAGGAGGTGAAACAGGGTCAGTATGTTTACAATAAAAGTCTCTTCAGAATTTGAAATGACTGTGAGTGAGTTACAGAAATATTTCTGTTTTATTTACAGTTCCATGTGTTGAGGAACCTGATTAAAATCAACCTGAAGTCTTTGAAGAAAATCTATTAAATATTATTCTTTAAATTATTTATTTATTTATTTTTATTTGTTTGTTTGTTAAACACACTGGTTTTATCGTCATTTTGTAATGATTTGTAGTTGAAGTCGTGATGGATTGGATTAGGCCATCTCATACAAAAGGAATTTATTTACAAACCATGTACAATAGAATGTGCTTATAAATGAATATTAATACAAATCACATATAAAATGAATCATTATTTTACTTTCCACTCAGTCAGACCGATGGCCAAACACAGACGAGGCGCCTGTGTACAATCAAATGATCTATCAACGGATTTTTATTCCTACACAATTAATATTTAACGTAAACATTTATATTTTTCTGATTATTTTCTGTATTCATTTCTATATTCAATATGCTAATGAGGTCAGTTTACAAGTTTATCGCATGTGTGAACATTTCTGTAAAGCCGTGTGTCGTCTTGCGAATAAAGTAAATAAGTTGTACACATAAATAAAGTTCATCTGTTTGTTGTTTTTTATTTATGCAAAGAAATCATTTATACATTCACATTTTATATACAGTAAGTGTTTCTCATGCTAAAAGCACATCAATCAAATCATTTATTAGAAAAATCTTTATCACAGATTTCATAACACAGAGGACAGTGATCGTTGTCGTATTGCAGAAAATGTTTCTCGTTTATATCAAATCGACTTTGTAAATATTCACGTATATTCTGCTAATAGAATTGACGTTGAAATAGTTTATTATTTTAAAGTTCATCAATCGACTTTTACCAAAAGAAGCAATTTTCTTGTTCATATTGCTTACCTGAACAAGTGTGAACAAACCTTGAAAAGCATCTTCATCAGTAATGTTGAGACATGTAATTGGGAGTTAATTGTATTATTGTGTTAAACCCTTTTGAGCATTGTAAATAATGATTATAATATGGTAGATAATGGATGAACAACATAAGATCTCTTCAGAGGATGTGAACATCGGAAGCGCTTTTCTCCAGAAGCTGTTCGTGATCTGACCAGCAGGTGGAGACATTTGCACGTGTCATATTCGAGTAACACTTTCATGTGTTGTGTGTACTGGAGGTTATCGTAATGTCACAAGATCGTTATTTAACTAACTAAAATCGTATAAACTTAAAAAAACGCAAAGGAAAAACTTTTTGTACCTCTACATTACATATCTGTTGGTAAAGGGAAACAATATACAAAGTTTGGGGAATAAAGAATTCAGGAAATTCAATCAAATATTTATCCTGTTAGTATTTTAAGATTAAGGGGTAATTGTCTTATATAACCTGCAGTCTGCTATACAACAATCTTTGCATGAACTTCATTTTTGTAACAACAATGTGCCCATAAATAAGCTACTGTGAATATGAATGAATTTAGCACAGGGTTCTTCTTTTATTAGTATAGCAAACATGAAATAAGGTGAAATGATGTGTTCAGCTTCTGAGCGAAAACAAAACAGCACGAATGAAAGGTTGTCTGTGAACTGCAAATTTGACTTTTGAGATTTGAGTTTACAAATAATTTTGTTTGCATTGATTTTAGTATTGTTGTTCACAAATAGTGGTTTCTTTAAATTATTAGTTATTAAGAGTTATTTTGGTGAGTTTTTATGTTTAAAATGTGCAAAATCTTTGTTGATCTTTTGAGACTATAATCAAGTATTTCAACAGACTGGTTTGATTCGCATGTTTGTATGGCATGCAGTTTTCCTCACTCATACCCCTTTATTCCCCAAACTTTGTATAGTGTTCCCCTTTATCTACAGATATGTAGTGTACAAAGGAAAAAACGTATTAGTTTTAGGGCCATATCATTTTTACACTAAAATCTAAATTTGTTTACATTTTCTAATTTGTTTGTTTTTCCTTTTTTACTATACAATAGTGGTATATTCGTCCACATAAATTACTGTAGTAGATTATAGTATTTACTGTCAGGATTGGCAGGAGAAGAACCCAGACGCAGGCAGCAGTGCAAATAACGAGTAAACTTTTGATGAAACAAAAACCCACGATGGGGAGCAAACAGGTATGTAACTAAACTATAAACAAGAATATGTTTCTCTCCACACAAAACATAAGGCCCTGCCATGATTCTGCCACAAGACCAAGAAAGACATGACATGTTGAGGCGGAATCATGACAGTTTATTATAGTAAACTGCAGTAAAATTCTTAGATACGATCACTATGGTATACAGTATTTACCAATGTACTACAGGGGCACTACAATTTTCAATGGCAAATACTATACACTAAAGTATTTTTTGTCTGAGTGTGCAATTTAACAGGACTTTTATTTTCACGCGTCTTTGGGAAGAGTTTTTGTGTTTGCTGATAGCTTCACTCAAACAGTAAACGCTCATAAAATAAACTCTCAGAGCAACTCTGGAGACGAAGTTCATGTTTTCATATCCTCATACAGTGTACACGCAGATGAATCCTCGACCAACACTCAACCAGATTACATTTAAATAACAGGATTCTGCTTCGCATCTAGGTTAAAGCATCAGACGTAATAACGTTATAAGATTTCGTCTCATCTCGATTTGGTCAACCAATATGAAGAGACATTTTGGCATAGTTTTTATTTTGTAAACCACATTTAGTCTCGTTTTTATTTGTCATCCATATTGCATGAAACATTTAATTATAGTTATCGTCACATGACCAGCATTTACGCTGCGTCTCGTCTCATTCGTTGACGATGACATTAGCCATACTTTGTTGATGAAAGCAACACTAGCTGGAAACAACTAAAATAGTTTTCAGTGAGCTGGAGCACCCATGGCCTGAGTTATATTAAAAACGTTTAAGACCCCTGATTTAGTCAGTTAATAAGAGTACTTTATGTAGTTTTATATTATTTATTTTTATAAATTTAGAGTTGTCTCGTGTCTATCCTTGAATCACTGAACTAATCAAGGTTGATAGGATATAGAAAGTAATTAGTATTAAGTAAAAAAATACTTTTTGGAGAGAGTCATTTATATACAGTAATATAATGACACTATTAATATATAATTAGTAACTAGTAATTCATTACTTTTTCAGTCGATCCTGTCGATCAGCACTGTTTGACATGAGACTTCTCCTGTACGGGACAGATGGTCATGGTGTCAGAGGCTTTATCGCAGCAGTAGAGATAACAGAATGGGAGGAGTTTCTCTTTGAACGTGTCCATAAAGGTGTAGATGTGACTTCTGGCCCCGACGTCATAGAACGACACCTGTCCTTCCTCATAATCCACGTACACGCCCACTTTTCTCAGCTTGGGCTCGATGGAGAGCAGAACGGGCGGTGAGGAGGACACTCGATATTCCTGCCCTTTCTTCATGGCTAGAGCCCAGTAACCGTGAAGTGTGCTCACTGAAATCCTGCCCTTTCTGTTGACGGACGCCCGGGCCACACCCAGATACCAGTCGTCCTTCTCGCCCACCTGGACCTCCCAGTATCTGCGGCCTGAGGAGAAGCCCTGGCGGCCGAGAGCGATGACCACTGTATCAAAGCGATCGGGTGTGTCGGGCAGGTCTTGCCACACCCCCAGGTGACGCAGCTGGCGCCCGTCCTCCGACAGCTGCAGCCAGGGATTAGCCGTGTCAGGGTCAAAGGTTACATCGACTTTAAAAGGACGCAAAAGAGAGATTTTGTTGAATTCAAAGGCGACTTTTTATACAGCATTCAAAATTGATTACGCACCCAAAGCAACATTACCTGAATACTTTTGAATCTTCCTCAGCTCTGTTTACAACACAAATAAATAAGGAAAATAATAAAAAAGGCGATCAGACACAGAGACTGTCAAAACAAAACGTAAATGCACAACGCAAGTCAAATTTCACATTCAAAATAGGTTGTATGTCTTTAGAACCTATTTCAACAAGTTTGTCCGTTTCTTCAGTAAACGTCTGGTCCAGTTTGAGCACAGCTCTTCTTGTGGTACCCACACACTGATCTGCAGGAACACAGATCTCAGACCAGTCCTTAGTGTGTGGATGAGACATTAATGATGAAAAGTTCTGTCAGAATAACAAACAGAGAACAGACATTGAATATGACTTGATGTTGTTATTTTTCGGTTTCTGTGATGCGTTTCGTTTCCACGAAGGTGACAAATGTATTTATTTTGTTTTAACAAGTTATAACCCAGTTAACCAAGTGTGTCCCATATTTGTCATGACGTCGTACTGTTGGATGTTGTTGGAATGTGGTGATTACATGCTAAGACGCCTGGGGCCTGCTTTATAAAACGTGTGTAGGCACAGATTTGATCGTACGCAAAAATACACGGCAACGTTCAAATTTATCGAAACGATCTTTGACGTGGAAGTTGCTTAGCGCCACGTCAGGGTTCGAGCAGACGTATGCACTTTTGCTTGTTCGAATGTTGCTGGTTTTTGGAAATATAAGTCATTCTTGTCGTTCGTAGTGGATTTGGACATTGACTCTTTCATATATTTATGCAATCAATCAGAAATTGTTAAAAGGCAGAGATCTGAAACTGTTAGATGCGCACAATTTCACGATCATTAAAGATTTATATACTTCACATATGATAGAGAGGCGTACAGGCGTGTTCTGTGCATACGTTCGTTCTGTGAATCACACGTACACACTTTGAGAATCGATCGTAAAATCAAATATAGGACGGTTTCTACGCAACATTTTATAAATGAAGCCACTTTGACACGGACCGAGTTGCCTCAAGGATGTACAAAAAGTAGTTCTGAAGACCATCCAGAAATGTCATTAACATCCTTTTTCAAGATTCATTTAAAATATTTTTCCCTCACAACACCTTCATCTGTGATGTGTAAATTTTTTTGTCCACAACTGTAGTCATTATCTATTCATATATGTATAAAACACTGTACAACGATTTATTAAACTACACTGTACCGCAGAATCAGATATTTTATTTAGTTATTACTTCAACACAGTATAGAAGATTTAAAGATGATATTTATCGTCAAACATGATCTTTAAGCTTAACATTATATTCTTAGCACCTACTTTCAGTGTTTTTTTAGATACGACCATCATAAGGGTCATCTGTTACACTCAGGGTCTATTCATTTAAATGTGCTAAATCAATCAGAAATTCATAAAACACATGTTTGCCATCACGTCTGTAAGGTGTAAATAAATTAAGAACATAAATAAATTGCTCAATTAATGTCCGCGCACTAAATAAATTGAAACTAAATTGAAATAGTTGTGTATTACTAAAATCCACTTTAATTTGTCTAGCTGTAAAAAAAGACGAATTTTAAAACTTCATTTTATTCTGATTATAAATTTCCCACATAATAACATCATCAATAGAAATGACCAGATACATTAATAAAACAAACTGTGTCTAGGTTATCTGTAGACCAGTATACCACCACATCGCCAGCAACATTACCTCACAACGTTTTCCTGAGGACATGGTCACAATGTTTCTGGGACTTCGGCCAAAATAAAATGGGACCAGAACGTGTTCCCAAAGTAATGTCAAGTTGACCCAATGAAGACTTATTTCATGAATGTGATGGTCGCGCACCTGTAGAAAATGGATGTGGTCTTCAGTGTGCGCCAGATACTCCAACTCTGTGTTTCTCATCTTTAACACATCGATTTCACTCTTCAGTTCTTCAATTTGAGCGTTGGCCCAGCTCTCCGTCTTCCTCTGTTTCTCCTCGATGTCCAACACCAGCTCAGCCTGGGCTTTCTGAAGCGCTCGGATCAGATCTGAGAACACCTGCATGCTGTCCTCCATCTCTTTCTGACCGCTGGCCTGTGTTCAGTTTAAGATTCAGAAAATAGAATGTGGAAGGATGAGTGAAGATATTGGAGAGAAACTAAGACTAATGTAGAGATTTCTTCAGTCTTTCATTTTTGCACTGATTATATATTTGAACTTGTTAGAGTGACGTGCTGAACTCACTTTGTTGAGCTCTACTGAGTGTTTGAAATCCTCGACTTTCTTCATACGCTCCTGGATCATCTGCTGAACTTCAGCTTCAGTTTTACGCAGCAGAGCCTGTCAACCACAACTCTTTTCTGTTAAGCAACAAACAACTCTGGCATACATGCTATTTTAATGTCCATTTTTAAACACTTCTGATACTTTTTTTGGCTTCTTATTTTTCCAAACACAATGATAATACTTCATATCAACTACTACCCGCTAACTAACTGCTAGCCCAATTTTGCAGGTAGCTTGTCTCCCAACACAATGGCTGCGTCCGAAATGGCATACTGCGACAGTACATAATGAATTTAAATAAGTAGCAACCTATCGGCCGTTAAAACAGTACGTTCTTTATAGTATGAGCGGGAGTTAGTATTAGTATTAACAACAACCTACACGTGAGCGTAGGAAAAAAAAAAGAGTCAAAATAAAGTTTTTTTTTGGGGCACTTACAAAAAATGGATGTTCTTTTAAAGTTTTCCGCTATATTTATTTGATTTCCTTTTGAAATTTGACTGTTGCTCAGCTCCCGAGGCATCATGGGTAAGATAAGTGTCCATCTGATCCCCACTCGGCGGAAGAAGTAGACCATCCGGGTATTTCTTGCCCACTGTTTTTTACATACTGAGGTTTCGGACATTAAGATTTTGGAGCTTCAAAAAACGAATAGACTTTGGAGCGATGGAACCGGATGTGCTAAAATGCTAACTCGCATCTGGGTTTAGCTTACAAAAATATGCCATCTCCTCGGCTCCATACACTGTATAATCTGGTTTCATGACAGTGATGGTTAAGTTTAGTGTGGGGCCTCGTTATTGCTTTTTTTACCTTGTGTGAATCACCCATCTAATAAAATAGTTTTGAAAAACCTACGATGAGAGGGTTTTTATGAGCTAGTTAACCAAAACAAATGTCGTAGCGAGTCTATTCCCTGTTGTCTGTACCTTCTTCTCCCTCCACTCTCGTTCGACCGGCACAGTGTAATGAGCCCTGTGGTCCATCTCGGTGCACAGCACACACACAATGGTCTGATCTTTCTTACAGAACAGCTCCAGCAGCCTCTCGTGTTTCGTGCACATGCGCTCCTCCAGGTTCCGCACCGGCTCGATCAGTTTGTGTTTGGTGAAGCGAGCGGCATGGCTCTTCAGATGCTCCGCGCAGTAAGACGTCAAGCAAACCAGGCACGACTTTGCCGCCCGTTGTGGAGGGCCGGAGCACACGTCACAGGGCACCCCCTGTGTCCACAGCCCGTCGGGAGGAATAAGCTCGGGCAGCTCTTCGGTAGTTCGTCCGGGTTCTGGCTGCATGGTTCTCCGTAGGTTGTTGACTGGGTTGGCTCTCATCTCTGTGAACTTTTCAGCGATTTCTCTCAGCACTGTGTTTATGCTGATCTCGGGCTGTCTGAAGAAGGTCTTTTTGCACATCGGGCACATAAAGAGAGCGCTGGATTTCCAGTAGCTGCCGATGCATGCCATACAGAAGTTGTGTCCGCAGGGGATGGACACAGGGTTGGTAAACACATCCAGACATATGGAACAGTGCACCTGCTCTTCTGCTAAAACACCGGTAGGTGATGCCATTCCCGTCTGCACAGAAAAAGAAGAAAAACACAGTCACGCAGGAATTCATGAAATTGTCACAAACACGAATTCCCCCCTATTTTCGTGTCAGTTGGGACCCAATTTTTGCGTGTCACCCAGGGGTGCGTTCTCCAAAAGCATCTTTAGCCAGCCATGGTTGCAAGGTCCGTCGTTCCAGCATAGTTCAATGATTTAAGTGTTTCCATCGTTCCAACGAACAAACGCAAACAGCATCGCAAAGTTGCGTGGTTTGAACTACAGGTCTACAGCTGTGGTTATAGAAGCATAGTTCCTTTTCAATATGACATGTAGACTTACAGTACATGCATCATGCCTTTGAACAAACTAAGCAAGCAACATGCAGTGCATTCTATATCCATCATTCGAAATATAAACAAATTCAATTTTACATCTTGTAGTTTCTTTAGAAAATACAAGCACTGTTTTTTGAAAAGTGAACATCGTTCACTAGGACCCTGGAGACTCCCTGGGTGGAGTGACCTAGGAGTAAACTTATGGATGAATGAAATATCGTGAAATTTGTTCCAAAAGATAACAAAATAGGATAATTAAAGTCGACGTTAAATGCAATGTGTGTAATTTACAGCAAGAATTTGACATTAATTTGATCTGAAATTATTTATTAATATACGTCATTACTCCATCACCTGTATGGTGTTATCAACTAGATTGCTGAACTAACCTGGTTCAAACGATTGATCTCCGACGGAGTTAATAGAGTTTCGGGAAACAGTCGTAACTACATTGTCAATTTCCCTAATGATCCATCGTACTATGGTGGTTAACTAGCGAGTAATGTCATTATTCTGGAAACGTACACCTACTCAACTTTCCATCAAAAGTACTTTAATATGCGATATCTTTCATATGTATAAATACTGTATATACAGTTGTGTTCAAAATTATTCAACCCCCAATGCTGTGAATGGTTTTAGGGAATTTAGTGTACATTTATAATTGTATTCAGAATGAAATCCTACAAGGACTTCTTAAAGAACCATATGCAACTAAAATGACATCAATTAGTTTTGTAATACAGTAGTAAATGTTTATTTTGTGAATTCTTCATTGACATAATTATACAACCCCTTAAAGACTACCACTCTGAAGAACAGAGGTTCAATGAAGTGTTTTCAGTCAGGTATTGAAAACACCTGTGGATATCAGGGAGCAGCAATAAAGCCTAATAAGCACCAATTAGGCAGCTTTAAAATGACTGTGATACTCAGCTCCTTCTAGACATTTACTGGTGTGGTTACAAACATGGTGAGGTCAAGAGAATGGTCCAGGAAGACAAGAGAACAGGTGATTACTCTTCACAGGAAGGGCAATGGCTATAAGAAGATTGCAAAGATGTTAAACATACCAAGAGACACCATAGGAAGCATCATTCGCAAATTCAAGGCAAAGGGCACTGTTGAAACGCTACCTGGTCGTGGCAGAAAGAAGATGCTGACTTCGACTGCTGTGCGCTACCTGAAGCGTAGAGTGGAGAAAAGTCCCCGTGTGACTGCCGAGGAACTGAGAAAAGATTTGTCAGATGTGGGTACTGAAGTTTCTGCTCAGACAATATGGCGCACCCTGGGTAATGAAGGCCTCCATGCCAGAACTCCCAGGCGCACCCCCTTGCTGTCCCCAAAGAATAAGAAGAGTCGACTGCAGTATGCCAAAAGTCATGTGGACAAACCACAGAAGTTTTGGGATAGTGTTCTGTGGACTGATGAAACAAAATTAGAACTGTTTGGGCCCATGGATCAACGCTATGTTTGGAGGAGGAAGAACAAGGCCTATGAAGAAAAGAACACCTTGCCTACTGTGAAGCATGGCGGGGGGTCAATCATGCTTTGGGGCTGTTTTGCTTCTGCAGGTACTGGGAAGCTTCAGCGTGTGCAAGGTACCATGAATTCTCTTCAGTACCAGGAGATATTGGATGACAATCTGATGCAGTCCGTCACAAACCTGAGGCTTGGAAGACGTTGGACCTTTCAACAGGACAATGATCCCAAGCATACTTCCAAGTTCACTAGAGCATGGTTGCAGATTAAAGGCTGGAACATTTTGAAGTGGCCATCGCAGTCACCAGACTTAAATCCGATTGAGAACCTCTGGTGGGACTTAAAGAAAGCAGTTGCAGTGCGCAAGCCTAAGAATGTGACTGAACTGGAGGCTTTTGCCCATGATGAATGGGCGAAGATACCCGTAGATCGCTGCAAGACACTTGTGTCAATCTATGCTTCACGTTTAAAAGCTGTTATAACTGTAAAAGGATGTTGTACTAAGTACTAAGATTGAATGTCACTTGGGGGTTGGATAAAACTGATAATGATGTGAGCTCAGAAAAGACATTTGTGGTTATTTCATTATAAATGTTATGTTATATTTGTCTGAACTACACGTGCCTCTTTGATTTAATTGTAAGCAGGATGACTGAATGATCATAATCAATGTCAAACCGACCAAAACAATCAATTTCAGTGGGGGTTGAATAATTTTGAACACAACTGTATCAACGCATTCTGATGGGAATTCATACCTATTTTACAAGGTGGCTCATTGGTGTGACTTCCTATTTCCCACGATCTCATTATGTTTTGTCATAATATATCTCTTTTCCCTTGACATTAGGTTTAGGGGCGGAGCTAGGGCAGCCATTTATCATTGCTATACCACCTCGTCAAACCAGCATTTTTAGCTAAATTGTCCTTTGCAGATGTGATGTTAGGGTTCTGGGTGAGGTAATGTGTTGGTTAGCCAACTCCTTAAGTATTTGGGACTTCTTTTGATATCAGTTTAGAAATATATAAATGTATATTCACACGCGGTCTGTGTTTTGAAAAATTGTTGTGCTGCTGACACAAAAAAAAGAGGAAATTTGTGTTGATGAACACGAATGAATAGATTACAGTTTGTGACAATTTCACGAATTCCTGCGAGACTGGGTTGATAAAACATTTCCAAACAGCTGCTAACTTTAACTTTGAAGACGCTTTGACCTTCTTTGACAGAAAACGCTAAAACTTTTCAGTGTGGATTCTCTCGTAATCTTTAAATCATTTTAAAACCTACAGATCAGATCTCTTTAATATCTCAATGACTTCTCCTAGACATCAACGCTAGTAAATGAGGCCTCAGATATTTCTCTTGAGAGTCAGAAATCTGACAAACGTCTCTTAGTTTGAGAAGAGATGTCATCAATGTGTCAAACTGAGCTCAGATTTGTCTCGTCTGCGATCAAAGGTTTATTCAACTTAAAACTATTAGTAAACACAACGAGTTTGCGATCTAATATTTGGAAGGCAGCCAGATGACTTGTTTTTTTAAGTAGAACCATCATTTCTTTTGTCACCGTTGAAATGTCTGGGGACCCCTGTAGAAGGTCCGAGACCAGACCTTTGGCATGATTGTCGCTCGTTCTGTGTGCTAAATATACAGCGAGTCATTTTGTTTTGATTAGCAATGCGCATGTTGATCTGAACTCTTCTTCTCATACAGAGACACTTCAGGAATATGTGAAGCCCGGCTATTCATAGAAGCCAAGATTATCATCTCGCCAAAAATACTGCAGGCTAACCAGACACCTGCTTCATGAACGACACACGCGGGAGAGTTCAGAGCCCAAACATAATGTCTAATCGAAATGTTAAGGGTGAAAAACAAACACAGTTTAATCCAGTCTTCAGCAAGTCTTATTGTTATTCAGCACAAGAGATTTAGTCGTTCTGTATTTTAAGCACAAACACACACCGTTGTGTATGAACATGCAGTTTCTGTCAACGTGAATCCTAGACTGTATTCATGCTGTAATGACAGTGTTTTAATGGACACTCACCAGTGCTCTGTTGTAGACGAATGACAGTGAACACAATGAGGGTTCAGCTCTGGACATAAGTGACATGAAGCACAGCTGACGGCAGTCGTCTGCCCCGAAATATCCCCCTTCAGCCCTCCCCCTGCCTTAACCCAGGTCACTTTAAATCTACCCTCCACACCGGTCTTTACAACAAACAAACCAAACCATTCAGATGCGCTGCACTCATTCTTCTTATGTATACATACTCATCTGTCTGTATATCTGTATGTATATCTCCCCATTTATTCATCTGTCTGTCTACCGGTGTTGGGCAAGTTACTCTGAAAAAGTAATGAATTACTAGTTACTAATGACATATTCAATAGAGTAATTAGATTACTGTACAAATTACTCTCTCAGAAAAGTTTTAATAACTTATTACTAATTACTTTCTGTATCCTACATCAACCTTGATTAGTTTCAAGGATAGCATCAAAACGACTCTCAATTCATTCAAATAAATAATATAAAACTACATAAAGTAGTATTATAAACTGATCGAAGCATCACAAATGTGAGATTTACACTTTAAAGCACAGATTTTAAAGTTAGACTTTGAATTTTGATGTCAGTTCCACTATTAAACAGACATATATTCCACATACAAGTATTTTATTACGTCAGACATAACTAATTAAATTACAGAAAAGAGTAATCCCTTACTTTTCTTTTTCAATGGACAAGTAATTCAATTACAGTAACCTTTAATTTAGGAACTAGTTACACCCGACACTGCTGTCTACATATTTGTGCATTTATGACACAGTCTCAAACTGCATTTCTGGCAATAGCACAAATATAGTTTTATTAAAACGTTCTGGAAAGTTCATACAAAACCTTTCTAAAACAATGACACCCAGAACAAAAACATAATAATCAACATATCAAATACAGAGTTGCTCTGATATATAAAGTCGAAACATTTTTCTTTTAACTTGTTTCTAGTATCAAAGCACAATCAGATAAAAATAATATAAAATAAAAGTCTTCCGTAGCATTCTGGGCCCGTATTCACAAAACATTTTATCTGACCACTTTCATCTCTTAAGACTTCTCCTAAACAGAAGTAGACGTTTTGAATCAAAAGTTTCCTCTTAAAACCTATTCACAACTTTTACTAAGAAGTTTTAAAGTCCCAGTGACATAAAAAAATAACATGAAATTTCGCTGCGTTTATTTTAAAGGGTTTATCAATGGAGTCTTTCTCACGTTCTCTTATAATCTTTGGTTAAAATCTGAAAATGCCCTTCCGTCCTGTAATGACTATCCATGTCAGATGACGTTAGTTAGACGGCTTGGATAGAGCATCTGCTAACTCCTCCCCTTCAACGGTAAGTCTGCTGCCAGTCCCATTACG